>PVKZ01003163.1:0-153748 GCA_004027375.1 Macroglossus sobrinus
GTTCCCCACCCGCCGGCATCTGGACTGTGTCCGGCCTGGCATCTAAGAAGCTGACTGTGTTCTAACCGTTGTAAGTGAAGCTATTGAAAAAAAATTTTAAACCATCCACTATAAGGTGTAGCCATGACTTGTCTGCTACGGAAGATAAACGCTGTTTTACTCACGGACCACGCCCCCCTGTAGATCAAGGACGTGGGCGGCTAACGGGTCCCCAGCTCTGGACAGAGCACGCCGGGCGAGGAAATGCTCAGTATCTCATTTTGTGGATGACAAACAAGAGAGGACAATGGGAGGAAGTGAGAGCAGGGGGTCTCCTGGATTCTAACGCCAACCTATTGTAAAGGAGGATGTTCTATTTGGCAATTCCGCCAAAAATGCCGAGATTTCTGTAACATTCTAGACAATGGCCATGAAAGAAATCCAAGCAAAAGCCCCCGGAATATGCAGTTGTGTAAAGAGAAATGATTCTGCCTGATGGGAAAACTTTCTTATTAATCTCAACCGGCCTGTCTTGTCCAGGTGTGACTTCTAAGGAATTCCGGAAAAGGTTTCTCGAATATTGTTCTTAAACAAATACTTGTGCCAGTATGAATAATAATAATAATTATAACACCAGCTAGCGTTTAGCAAGCCCTTCCTATAGACCAGCCTGGTAGAAAATGCCTCCCTGAATTCTCACAATAACCTTGTGCGGTGGCCATAATTCCTCCTTATTTTTTTTCCTCAATAGACACCATTTCTGTTGGCGATCGTGGTCTTGCGTCTTTGGAGGTCTCGGCCTTTGACTCCGACAGAGGGACAGAGGGACAGACACTGCCCACTCCGAACCGACCCCAGAGAAGTGTCTCCTTGTGCAGAGACGGGAGCAGCGAGGCTGGACTGCGAGGTGGGGGTTTGTGCTGTCACCGTGCCCCGCCCCGGCAGTGGCCGCCACACGCGCCGGGTGAGCTGCGTCTAGCTTCCTGGGAGCTGGCCGTGCCCTGGGTGAGCTTCCGGGGAACCCGAAGCGAACTAAGGTGTGGAGGTGGAAGCTGCAGGCCCATCACACCATTTCGGTGCCTGGAAAGAAGCTGCTGGAAAACACGTTTCTGGGAAAAGGGGGAGCTGACATTCTTTAGGGTGACAAGATTGAATTTAGAGGCGGGTCCCATCAAGAAAGTGGTTTTTTCGAAAGTCTTACCCTCGTGTCTTTAATTTCAGAATTCTGTATTTTCAGGTCACACCATTATAATTCATGCCGTTTCATTTCCAATGTAGGAGACTGCACAAGGATTAAGTGCTTAAATGAATTATGTGGGACATTCTGTTATTAACACCAGTGATTTATCCAGTTATTCAATCTTACTAATACTTTTATGTACGATCTGAAAATCTATTTGGAGACTAGGAAGAATTAGTTTTCTCTATAACTCAGCAAATACAGATTTCCATAAAGAGAGCCATTCAACAAATTTGGCTTTTATAAATAACGGTACTTAACAAACTACATGATTCTCATAATTAGCCTGAATTAATGTATTGCTCAAATTTGCATTGGGTGGACACGTACATAAAATGTAACCTTCAATAAGGAAGGAATCTGAACGTAATTAAAATCTCATTTTCAGCTTTTCCTAAATAATGACTGTTTCGACTGAGGTTAAATAATACCGTGATTCTCGTCACTTTCACGGATGCTAAGTGCCTCTGAAAGGCGTGTACCCGCAGCGAAGCACTCTCTTAAAAATGCCATTACATTCGGTGTCTCAGGTGACGCTGCTCTCGTAGCATGCCTGAGAACTGGCAGAGCCGGTGTTTCAGAAAACAGATGACGGTGACAGCTGCGACTTGCGTGTCACCGAGTGCTCTGTCTTGGCTAGCTCTCATTGTTCCAGGTGGGGAGGGGCGTGCAAGGTAGCCCCGAGTGATTCTAGAGGCGGGAAAGGAAAAGTAAGTTACAGAGCCATGGCTGCCTAACCCTCCATGAGAAGCCTTCCCCTTAACGCAGGAAACGCTGGCCCGGGGCCAGCGCCAGCTCTGTCCGCAGTGATGTCCCTGGGGATCTAACCTTCAGGAGGAATGGCCTCAAGGTGAGCAGGAGCCTGAGATGCACCCAGCATGCATTGTAGATTTTTTTTTTGACATTTGCATTATGGATTTCCCCCTGGAGCGTATCTTGGTCAAATTTAAAGGTAAACTCAGGTTGGGAATCAATGAGGATCAAGGTAAGGTGACTCCTGCAGTGTAGACCTCAAGAGAAAGAGGATGCCTTTTCCTTTCAAGACAAAAACGGAAGAACAAGCTAACGACCAGATCACAAGGAGACTATGTCACCTCCTGTCTCCTAGTTACCGTCCCAAATCCTTTAAAACCCACCTCCAGGCAGTCTTTCTGGTTAAGGACCTGAAGCTGTCTCCCGCGGGGCCAGACCCTGCCCTCCCCCAGAAGCCACTCCCCCAGATCAGCGGCTTCTCCCCGGGGGTCAGGATGGTCTCCTTACAGTCACGAGTCTCCAGGAACCCGGGCACTAAACCCAGTGTCATCCCAGGAAACCTCCCTCACACACAGGGGGAGACAATGCCCAAAATTCCAGCTCCCAGTCAAAGGGACGAGGCCTCACCGAGCGTGGGTTTAATAAAAAGCTCACAATTTGTTCAGTCGCTAGAAACAGCGGGATCCCAGCCTGAAAAACCATTCCAGACGGGACCCGGCCAGCGAGGATCTTGCTGTGAGCACCTCCGTTCAGGCCGGACTCGGGACAGGCTGGGGACGGGGCGCTGGGCCTGGCAGACGATGGAGACCAGGCCGCCCAGGAGGACGGGCGAGGGAGAGCTCGCCTGGGTGTCTCACGGAGCACGCTGTGATGAGGAAGTGACGTGCTGGGCACGCAGCACCCTTTTCTCCTTTCTTTGGAGCTCGGCTACCCTTCCACACTCCAAATATGACAGTTTTGGGTGGAGGAGAAAAAGGGCCGTTTTGTCCCGGGTGACAGCCCTGCGCTGTGAAGCCACACGGGTGTGACCTGAGACACGCCTCAGTGGACCCACATGTCATTGCAAAACCTCAAGGGGACACACGGTCTCATGGAGCACTTGGCTCAAGGCCCGGCTGCATGACAGGTGACTAGTCGTGAGTGATAAATATATCTGAATTCTATTTTTATTTTTTCTTGGCAGAGCTGGTTAGATCGCCCTGCCAATACCTTCCCGAAACTGGGTCCATTAAAATTAAAAAAAAAAAAACTGTGTAGATCACAAGTTGGGTACACCTTGGGGAACTGACGTACCGTCATAAATTTCTAGAGTGATGGCCTTGGCAATGACACTCGCAGGCAGATTCCAATAACCGAGAGTCTCAGCAGAAAAGGGGCCAGCTGCCTGAAGTGACCCCAAGCCACTTGAAGGGTTGCTTGGGGCAGATCCTGTGGCTAGCCAGTACTTTTATTTTTTTAACTTTCAGACACAATTTAATTATTTTACCAGCAAGGAACCCCATCACGTTGGTTAAAGGTTATTTCTTGCCCTTCACGATCACGGTCGTGGTTGACATTTGACCTCCTGGCCGCTTCTCAGGCCAGAGCTGACGGTCCTGGCTGCAGAGCTGGAAACACACGTTTTGTGCGTGAATCACGGTATTCAGATGAGCAAGTGACAGGATGAAACACGGCAGCTGTTCTCAACTGCGCCCTTTACTCAGCGAGTCAAAAGTCCTCCAGCCCTCGACTTAGCATATTGGAAGCACGACGGATGACATCAAGGAGACCAACAGCCTCGGAAGGGCTTTAAGGATCTGACTGACAGCGCCCGGGGCATCTGAGAAGGTCCAGCCACACGAGCGCCTGGAGGTGGCATCACAGGGAAGCTCGGTCTCCTGGGGCCATCGCGTCTTCCTGTACCGTAGTCGTAGAAACGGACGAAATGAAACGGAGCTAGTATTAAATGGCGGTCAGTCTTGGGGACTCCAGAGATGCCTTTAAAAATACTTTAAAAAAGAAAAAAAAACCGAAAAGGCAGGAGCACCCACCCGTCAGGCCAGCTGTGGCTCCGGCTGGGTTCGGAGGCAGCCTCTACGCCAGGCGGGGATACTTTAGCAGAAGGGCCCGCGGGGAGGAGGGGAGTGTCCCGGGGAAGCACAGGGGGCCAGGGCGGGCCGAGGTGGGGCAGCAGCAATTAATCAGGCTCCAAAGACACATTTTAATATATTAATGATCAGTATGAATATGTACGACTACGTCATCTGCATATAGAGAGTTTATTTCTTTTTCTTGCCTAACTGCGGTGGCTCATACTTCTAACACTACGTTGACCAGGAGTAGTGAGAGCGGGCATCCTTGTCTCGTTCCCGATCTTGAAGGAAAAGCTTTCACCTTTTCACAACGGGCTATGATATTACCTGTGAGCTCGTCATATATGGCCTTTATTATGTTAAGGTAGATCCTTCTGTACCGAGTTTGCTGAGTGTTTTTACCATGAAAAGGTGCTGAATTTTGTCAAATGCTTTTTCTTCATCTGCTGAAATATTTGTGATTTTTATCCTTCGTTCTGTTAATGTAGCGTATTAATTTGATTGATTCCAATATTTTGAACCATCCTTGCATCTCAGGGATAAATCCCACTTGACCACGGTGTGTGATCCTCTTCGTGTACTGTTGGGTTCACTTTGCTAGTATTCTGTTGAAGATTTTTGTACCTCTGTTCATCAGAGAGAGTGGACCACAATTTTCTTTCTTTTATTGTCCTGTCTTGTCTGGTTTTGGTGTCAGGGTTAAGTCTTGCCTCATAAAATGAGTTTAGAAGTGTCCATGCCTCTTCAGCTTTTTGAAGGAGTTTGAGAAGGACTGCCGTTAGTTAATTCTTCTTTAAATATTGGGTAGATTTTACCAGTGAAACTGTCTGGTCTTGATTTTGCATTCAAAAGTTCCTGATTGCTGATTCGATCCCCTTACTCGTTATTGGTCTGTTCTGATTTTCTAATCTTTCATGATTCAGTCACGGCAGCTTGTGTGTTTCTAGGAATTTATCCATCTCTAGGTTATCAAATTTGTTGGGATATAACTGTTCACAGTAGTCTCTCATAATTCTTTTTATTTCTGTGGCATCAGCTGGAATGTCTCTTTTTTCATTTCTGACTTTAAGTCTTTTTTTCTTTTTAAATTAATCTAACTAAAGGGTTGTCAATTTTGTCTATCTTTTCAAAAAGCTAACTTTGTTTTTCAGATTTTTCTATTCTCTATTTCACTTATTTCTACTCTAATGTATTATTTCCTTCCTCCTGCTAACTGTTCTTTTTCTAGTTCCTAGAGGTATAAATTTAGGTTGGTTAGTTGAGATCTTTCTTCACTGGTAAAGCCAATACTTAAACTAGATGACCTAATAAACGTACAATAGATCATTCCACCTCATAGCAGCAGAATACACAATTTTCTCAAGCCCACGTGGAATTTTCTTCAGGATAAATTAGAAAATTCACAAATAGTGGAAATTTAAAAACATACTCCTAAACAACCAATGGGTCAAAGAAGAAATCAAAAAAAGAAATTAGAAACTATCTTGAGACAAAGGAAATGAAAACATAGCAAAACTTATGGGATGCAGCCAAAGCAGCACTAAGAGGAACAAGTATAGCAATACATGCCTACGTTCATTTCTTAAACACGCACATCCCTTACTGCTCTAAACACATAGGTATGTTGTGCTGCCACCACCTGGTGGCAGCGTACCTAAACTCAGGGGCCAGTTTTGAGTAGGTGACACACCCTTCTGAAGGTACAGTACATGAAACTGAATACAATGAGTGATGGCATATGTAACGGCAGGATGAGCCACGTGGTGTAATCCATACGAAACCGAGGGAAAGTGGGTGATGCCAGGGAATGGAGTTCAAAGGCTGAGCTGCGCTGGCCCGACACAAGAGGGCGCTGTGCTGATTTTCCTACCTGGCCCACTCATGGGGTTTCTTTCCCTTCACCTTGGTTTCTGTTTCTCATTTACCGAAAACGGTTATTGCAAAGAATAGCACTGCTCTCCAAGGAACGAAAGCAAGTCAGATTTTTCAGACGCCCCAGCACGGACAAACAGGGCCGACGTCATCGCCCATGGCGGAGTCAAGGGATTCCCGGTGACGGCCTGAACTCGCAGCTACTCACCAAGGTTGTACCACATGTCCCTGATTTCGAAGCCGATCTGTCTCCTCATGTCTCCGTACCTGGAAAGCAGGGATAGGAAAAGCACCGAGTCACTCTCTGAGGCATCTGAAAAGCGGACTTGGATTATTCTGAAGTGAAATTCGAGTCCTCCATCCCTGAGACAGAAACAGCATCAGAGCTTTGCTACCACAGGGGTCGGGACTAGAGGAGGGGGCACCCAGCTGGTCCCCCAAACCTTCCCGTCACCGCGGCTCGTGCAGCAGCCTCCCCGCTGCGGGAACACGGTGGGGGCGGCGGAGACCAACGCTAGGCTCTCGCTTGCCTCAGTTTCCTCTAATGGCGAGTGGAAGGGAATCTGGCCCCTCGGCCTCGGGGGGGTCTGTCTCTCGTGCACGTGTCAGCGTGAGGCCCTGCAGACACCACACCCTGCTCACACTGAGCAGTTTCCACGTGAAAATCACGCCCGAGTCTAGAATCAGAGCAGGGACGCCCTCGTCCAAACACCTCCCGTTCTTTATCCTTTCCCACGGGAGGAAGGGTGTCAAGAAAGATCCCCCCACTTCTGTCTGTCAGGGAAAACATGCTAATTTTCCTCCCGCGAGGTCAGCGGGGGAGGTGTGCGTTTCGCGAGTAAATAAAATTTGATGCTTCAGAAGATAAATCTTTATTGGTTTGTGAGCAATTGAATGTTTCCCTTTAGCGCCTACGGAAAAGGCTGATTATATTAAAAATAATAATCTGTGAAATTATCATACGGAGTCGCAGCTTCGCAGCTGTGGCACCGGGCCTGCTGTGTCCGTCCTCTTGTCGGGAAGCTGATGACAGACGAGCGGGCCGTGGCTCTGAAGGCAAAGATCCTGGCTAGGAAACCCACAGCCGCAGCCTGCTGTCACTTTATTATAAAGGCCTCCGGCGCCCTCAACACCCGCCTGTCACTCACAGCCGGAGAGGGCCACAGACTCCGTGATAATCTCGACCAGGGACGAAGGGACCCACCCGGCAGCTGGCTCGCGCAGTCAGCCTCGGGGACAGACAGCCGAGTTGTAGGGGTGCTGCGGCCCTCGAGCAGGTGGAGGAGCTGAGCGGCCGCGTGCGCCCCTCCCTGGGGGCACCGGCCGGTCCTCTGAGGGAGACGTGGTCCCTTCCAGCCCAGCGCAGCCACCAGGGCAGCACTGGTGCAGGAACATTCGGTGAGTGAGGGAGGGGGCCGTGCGTGGTTCATGCGTGTGCCGATGTCTGAGCTTAGACTGTTAACACCCACGCCGAGGAGAAGAGCGGCCTGAGCAGGCTGCCCCGCCCCAGCCTGGAATATGCTCCAAATCAAACTGTTTTAGCTAAAACGCCCCAAAGGAGATGCCAGCTTTATAAAGGCCGGTTTCCGGTTTAAACTCGCTTGTCCCGCGGGTGTCTCAAAGGGCTGGACGCGCTGCGTGCGTGGCAGAGAATGCGTCCTGTCTTTGCTGCTGCAGGGTGGGGGGGGGGCCGCAGTGAGCCCTGCACACAGGCGGGGGGGCGGCTCCCCCTGTGGCCCCCGCGGTTCCCCTCTGCAGGACGGATGACACAGTGGCTGTGAACGAGGTGTGCTGTGTCTGCTGCAGACGGCTTTCGCCAGGACAGCAGACACCCCGGACAGCGACGGCCCCCGGGAGCCAGCCCAGCCCAGGAGCCCCGAGGACGTGCAAACTGGGCAAAGCGCGAGCATCCTGTTGAGCCAGGTCCCAGAAGGCGCCCCCTGGAGGTGTCTCATGAGCCAGAGCGAGCGATGAGACCCGGTGTTGGCTCTGAGGAGGGGCTGCTGCCATCAGGGCACCTGCCATGCCAGCCCGATCCTGGTGCAAACACCCCCACCGTCTGCATCAACGGCCGACGGACTGGCGTCCCTCAGCTGAGGAGTCCCGAAGGAAAGGTGGCAGCTGAAAGCTGGTCTTTACTGAGATGGCACAGGTGGAGAGGTGGGCGGTCCTAAAGCCAGCACAGTAACTACGGCGGGCTCTGAACTGCCTGGACTGGAATGAGCACGTGTGACACTGCCCACGTGACTCGTTCCCCTTGTGCTTCACCTTCCCTGTCTGGAAAACAAGGGTGATACGAGACCCTAGTGAATGAATGGTTTGGGGCTGTGCTTTAGTGACGATATGTGACGAGTGCACGGGAATACGTAGAATGTCCCTGGCACACAGCGCATGCCCCATAAAAATTTGCTGAAACAACTCTTACTCTCCAGGGGTAGCGTGCTTTTAGTGTGCCCTGCCAGTGACGTACAGACTCACAGAACATAAGATGGGCTGCACCGCTGTCACCTTGGACAGCTCCCTCTGGACTCTCTCTCACCCGGGAGTGGCACCGGGTGCGCAGAGCCTTGGAATGGCCAGGTGTCATGATATGACCAATGGGGACCGATGACTCGGCAACCTGGGAGCCATCTGAGAACTCATCCGAGGAGCACCTTTGAGAGGGGCACGCTGAGAAGGGAGACGTCAGTGGGACTCAGGTAGGGAGCAGAGGCATGGCCCTCGGGGGCCCGGACGCTGGAAAGAAACCCGGGTAAGAGTTCTTTTCTCAGTAGTGGACCAGGAACCATGCAGGGGCTTCTGACGGGTCCGTGCGCATCAGCCCTGAGGCCGCCCGCCTGGAAGAGGACGGGGTGACGCCTGGCAGAGAAGGGACCCTGGACAGCTCCAGCTCCACCGCCTGGAAGAGGACGGGGTGACGCCTGGCAGAGAAGGGACCCTGGACAGCTCCAGCTCCACTGCCTGGAAGAGGACGGGGTGACGCCTGGCAGAGAAGGGACCCTGGACAGCTCCAGCTGCACAGCGATTCTGCAAACCCATCGGCGCCAAGAACTCTCATCAGAAGCTCCCTTTTTCAAAGTGGCACCGGAGAATGAAGTAATAACGCAGCTCATATGCGGAGTGACATCAGAATAGTGCGGGGGTGGGGGGTGGGGAGAAGCAATTATCCCCCGGAACTCCCCCACTCTGTGCGGCGGGCGCTAATAGGCTCGCATTACACTGACTTTGAACCCAGAAGAATGAATCTTGAAGTTTCAGATCTTGATTCATGGGTTAGAGGAGGCAATACCCGATCCGTGATTTGAAACCAACCTCTCATTACACCATGATTACATCTCAATTTGTACCGAGTTGGCTGAGAGAGTACACGAAAATTATGCTAATAGAGTTCCAGGCTCCTGCCTGTGCTGTCGGGGCTGGAGGCAGACTTACTTGTTAAGGATTTTGGCTCTCTTAGCGCTTGAAAAATTCTCCAGTTGCAAGGACTCTTGCGTAAGGAAAGCGACAGCCAGGTGAAAATAGTTGTTCCACAGCTGAAAACCAAGAAGGAGAAGTTCAGGCTTGAGATCGGGTCTCAAAACAACGCTCAGACATTTCATAGGTGCCTGGCACCCACGTCTGAAGTGTTTAAAAAGTACGTGCTCATCGCGTGCGCGCCGCTGACCGGCCGCCCTCGGCGTGCCGCGGGGCTGAGCCCCGGCTCTGACGTTCCAGCGCACGTGCTCGGATCCCAGCTCCGCCACTTACCTGGGCACACACCTCAACTCTCTGCGCCTCTGTTTGCTCACGGAAAATGGGGATTCCCTTCGTGCCTACCCTGACACCTTCAAGGGCAAGTACACGTGTGAGAGGTGGCAGCCCAAACTCCACAGTACACGGAGGTCTGTAATTCATGATTTTTTTCTTATACTAAAAATACATCTATAAAAATACATGTAAGAAATGAAACATTGTGTATTTAAGAGACGTACAGATTGGTACGTGGCTTAAAGGCCATTTACTATGAAGTGACCGAGTTGTCACAGACCCCTGCCCTGCGCAGCGATGTGTGTCTGGGCCCGGCAGCAGACACTTGCCGTTATAAAGTTTCTTTGACAAGAAACGATGCTAGGGGTCGGTGTCTGAAATCATGGCACCTGAATCCTGGATTATGACAACGTTTAAGATGGGATACTGAAATGAGTGAAGGCGTCTCGGATCGCAAAGGGAGGTGCTTTGGATCGCTCGCTGGTGTTCAATACATGGCACAGCCATCGACCTCACGGTCCGGGACCCTGGGCGTTGTCCCCTCCCACGTCCCATCAGAACAATCAGCCAGTCGGTCAGCCTTCACCTGATCAACGCCTCCCAAACCCGGCCCATGTGTGTCAGTCCTGGGCTGCTGTATGGTGTGTGTGGGCATTTAAAAAAAAAAAAAGGGTGAAGCTGATTTTGAATTTTACGTGGAGCAGGAAATACAAAAGGAGAGCCGGGAGACTTCTGCACTAGCATGTGGCACGGGGGCCTTGGGAATCCCACCTGGTATAAAACCAGAAGGAAACGACAGAGAAAATAGAATTAATACACACACCTATGCAAGAATGTTAACAGTGGGAAAAGCAGAAGCTGTTCATGAACTGAGAGAAAAGTGAAATTAAACGCTCATCCCTAATACCACAGAAATCCCAGCGAGAGCAGTCATCAGAAAGTTAAAGACAAAATAAATAAAAAGCAGATCTATAAAGATATTAGCTGATACTAGCTACAAAAAAAAAAAAAAAAACCCGGTTAACTTTATAACATCGAGGCAAAGGATTTGGCGAGCAAAATGTAAAATGCAAGAGCCGCAAAAAATGACAGATTTGACGGCAGAAAAATTACATTATTTCTACATGATAAGACTAAACCTATGACTAGGCTCCATCAAGAATTTCAATTCACTAAAAAGCACAACAAATCGCTCAAACAGAAAAAGCAGCACAGGAAATGATCAGAAAGTTCATAGCAGAAACCGTCTCAGCCTAACTAGCCATTAGAGAAAGTCCAATGAAAACGAGAATCCACAGTTTTAAAGAAATTGATATTGGAGAAGATTTCAGAAAATGGCTTCTCTTTAAAAAGGTCAGTGGGATCGCAAATTGCACAAGCAGTTAAGGACGGGAATTAACCACTGTCCGTCAGACTAAAATTTCTTACCATCCAGCCTGGTAATTACGCTCCCGGGAACCTTTGCTACAGCGATGGGTGCTCAGATGTGCGTGTCAGATGTGTAGGGGTGGCAGCAGAGCTAACGGGGAGCTGCCCACGGCCATCGGCCACAGGTGTCGGCATGCCTCCGCGCATGCGGGTGCGTTTGTGTCGTGGGGTATGACAGCACTCAAAACACATAGGGTGTGATCCAAGTCACGTTACAAGCCCAGGGAGCCCGCAGAGGTCCGCGTGGATGCTCACAGAGCATCAGAGGACCCGGCACTGGCTGGTAGACAGGACGAGAGATCAGAAGTGGGCCTCGCGTGCATGTTTTATGAGGAGACTCAATTAGTGTATCAGCACGTGTGAAAATAAGCACGCATGAAGCAGAGAACATAAAAAAAAAATTTTAATTGGGAAAGAATAACATTTCTAGATACGTAGGGCTTGTTAAATGATATTCCATAGTGCCGATAAGATAGAAATTTAAAATTAAAAAAACATGAAAGAGTCCATGGCCATGCCGCCCTGAACGTGCCCCATCTCGGCTGGTCTCGGAAGCTAAGCAGGGTCGGGACTGGTTAGGACTTGGATGGGAGACCACCTAGGAAGACCAGGTGCTGTGGGTGTTTGTTTGTTTGTTTGTTTGTTTTTAAAGCATAAAAGAAACAAGGGCATAGGCACCTTAGGACTTCATCTGATAACCTACGTATCACATCAGCCCTGAGTTTTCAGGAGGCGACGTGATGGGTGTTTAAAACCTTTGCCGTCTGCAACGTGCTTTTGAGCGGGACCTCCCAGCGGTGGACAGAAATTCTTCAGGCTCCTTCTCAGTGAACGACCCTGCCAGGAAACTAACGTGCCATCTGCGTCTGGCTGCCTTTTTTTTTGTTTGCAAACTTTGGTAATTGAAACTAAACAATAATGACAGAATCGTTATTAGAATCGTTATTAGCAGAAACGCCTGCGGACTACAACAGGACTGGCAGCCACGGTATCGGACGCACGGGCAGTCACACCACGCGAGTCCCACCCTCATCTCTCTCGCACACTCGCGGACACACACGCCCGCAACGGAAGGGGTAAGACAGAAACTGGTGTCGCGCTGACCCAACTCCAGGGGCTGCGGTGGGGGCTGCGGCCTGGCACAGGCCACTGTGGGTGGCACAAAGCCGGGAGAGAACGCATCAGGGACAACAACAGTTCCAGAAGAAGCCGAGCTCAGCGATGCAAACCCACCTCGCCGCCTCTGCTGGCCCCGCCCCCCGCACCGGAGGACAGCCTGAGCCAACCCTGGCAGCCACGCTAACTGAGACGCAGGGGCCTCCCTGCTCAGAGCCCCCGCTCGTGCCTCTGATCCAACACTCCGCCGTGAAGCAGCGCCATCTCCCTCCTCCTCGCTAAACCGAGCAGACGCCCCGAAGGCAGCTGATGGTACATAATCCTAAATGCCATTTCCACACCTCAGAGGGGAGACCGAGTGAGTTCGAGGATCAGAGAGAAAAGATATGGGCTCAGACAACCAGTTAGTTTTAACAGGATTTCCCAGCCAAAATCATGTCTGCCTCTTCTCTTACCTGTAGCTCAAAGTTGGCTTGATCCAGAAACTTCTTGTTCAGCATATCTGCATACTGATTAATCGCGCGCAGGAAGACTCTGAAAGAGCAGGAGAAAATTACATAATTACACACTCAGACTCCGGCATCTCTGTGGGTTTGGCATTTCAATGAGCGCCGACGTGAGGCCGCCTGCAGAGTGAGCTCGCCACGCCCGCGAACAGGACCAAGGGTTCGCCGGCGAAAAACCCAGACGATGACGTGCAGACGCGCTCCAAATTAATCAAGGAGGTCAGCACACGCAGAATCAAAGAAACGGACCAAAATAACGGCGTCAGTAACGATAGGAAAAGTAGCGCTAAAAAAAACTAATTTTAAAAAAGGTGCAAATTAAATCCTTTTCTCAAGTCATGGTATCTTAACGTTAAGTTATCAAATCGGTCTTTGCTCAGCCAGCTCCTTATACTCAAGCGTCTGAAGGCGCCGTCACCCTCCAGCGTGGAGGGGTGACTTAGCTCCATGTCGTGTGTCCTATAGTCCCCATGCTAATTTTGGTCACTGTTTGTTTCAATGAACTAAAAAGGCTTTAACGGGCACGGAAGTGGTTGAACAGGAGCGTTAGAAAATGCGTCAGAAAATCTCGTTAGAAACTTCTGTGCAGCCATCCGCGTTTATTCACAGGGGAATAGGAAAGCGGTCACAAGCTAAGCCAAGAGGTTAGACAGCGGATGCCTGACTACCCTGAAGGGTGGGGCCCAGGCTACGGCATCGGGTCACGAGGGAAGCCGTGTCCTACGACTCAGGTGACAGGCTGGGCGGAGGCTGGAAGGCGTCACCCGCCGGCCCTGCCCCCCCCCCGGCCCGCGTCCCCGCCCCGTCCTGCTCTGAAGGGGCCGCGGGAGCCGCGAGGGGGACCGTCCCCGGGAAAGCAGGGCAATACCCGTGGCCGGTCCTAAAATCGTCTGTGTTCACCGAGTGGGGGAGAACTTAGCGCGTGGCACGTCATCGGGAACCAATTTAACTGTTGGAATTTCCCGGCGCACTGGCAGCCACTACAATGACACCGTGACAGAGCCTCAGGGGTCCCCGGCACCTGTCACCCAGCGTTCTCTGCCCACAAAGCCGGACGACGAGGTGGCTCGTTAGGACAGAAAAGTACCGAGAAACGCCTCGAGCTTCCCGGGGGATCCAAAGCCTGTTTCTCAAGGGGCGGAGCTGGGCTCTCTGTTCTTATGCCTTCTCTAAACCTAAAGTTGCACCATTAGATCGTACAGTTCAATACCAGGGCATTTAAATGCCTCTGGCATTAAAACAAGGGTTGCTTCGGGGCAAGAAATGCATCTTTTAACAAAATGTTTTGCCCAAAGTGGGTGGGTCCGGTTTTGAGTATTCGTGAAGCTAATTCTCATCACCTCCTTCGTCTTCTCTCCTCCTCCCTCCCCCCAACGCTGCCTGGTCCTCCTGTTTCAACATCATACATCAGCGTTGATGGCTACAGGGGCCCCTGGGCTAGGGGGAGAGGTCCCCAGGACAGACGCATACGTTCTCTGCAGCGGCAGGAGGCAGAGGAGGTGGCCCTATGCGGACCCTAAAAATCAGCCGTGACAGAGATCCTGGCACCCCTGGAGACCGCGCCCCCAGCACCCAGCCCCTCCGCAGGCCTCCCCCCGCCCCCGTCCCGGGCTCTCCTGCTGCCCCTGCAGCGAGTGACTAGCAGGGGGCGGGGTCAGGACAGCCACGGTGCGTCTGCCGCCGCGGGCTGGGAGGCAGGAGCAGCAGGAAGGGACAGGCGACCCCGTGGAGGCACAGGTGCCGAGTGCCTGGGGGCGCGTGTGCGATCGTGGGTCCCCCGAATGCTCCCAGGATCCGAGCACATGGGGTGGGGTGCAGGGAAGGAAGGGTTAGCACTTCCGTTCAGTAACGAAACATTCACACACAGGCGGCCGTGGTGGTCACGTGACACTGGTGTGACGACGGCTGCCACACTGCATCTGTGCGCACGGCGGAAGCGGCAGGGTTACAGTCACCTGCGTTTAGTGCTGTGGACAAGGGAGACGCGCAGGAGCGGGGACCGGGCGCTTCCAGAAGCACCGGGGCTGGCGTCACGGTTCTCCGTCCACATCTCTGGGGCCTCAGCCCCTCCCTGCACATGCCCCCTGCCCCCACCCCGTGCACCTGCTGCGCGCCCCGTCCACCCGGGGCCCGGTTCCCGGGGTGCTCTCTGGCTCACAGCCGCCGGCCCCGCGGCCCGGCCCTGACCCCATTTTGGGCCCTTCCCCCGGGCCACGGTGTCGGATGTGATGCTATCGAACCTGACGTGCTCCCGGCCATGCGGCCGGGCGGGCGGGGGCAGCGCCTTCTGCTTACGCAACCGTCTGCCCCAGCCGCTCCGTGCTGGCGGCCCCGGACTTCTGGAAAGCCTCAAAATAGACTTCTAGCTTCACATCTGCCTCTGCTCTCCCTGCCAGATTCCTTCTCTGATGCTGTTATTTATTTATTTTTAATGACCTCTTTATTTCTTTCATGCTCTTCTAGTCCTACATCTGTGCTAAAGACGGGGGGCGGGGGGCGTCGAGGCGGGAGAGTCGGCAGAGCCAGGCCCCGTCACCGCTGCTGGGGGCAAAGCGAGCAGGGAATGGGGGCAGGAGCCGCTGGACGCAGGAGCCAGCTGGGTGCTACACATCTTCCCTGCAGGCGAAGCCCGAGAGGCCGTTCTCACGCCTGCAAACTACGAATGACGACGCATCCGCCCAACAGGTCGACCGAGATCCAACGAGGCCCAGGACAGGTGCACGCGGCGAGCGTCCCAACGTCCCCTCCACCTGGAAGCCCGTGAGGTGACGGGCGGCGAGCAAAGACCACGTCTGTCTGCTGAGGGGTCCCCGTTCCCGGGACGCCAGTGATGAAACAAAGCCCAGGGCCGTGTGACGCTCTGCGGGGACCCGCCAAAGCCGCCTTCTCACCCGACCGCGGTGTCAGGGAGCAGGATTTGCTTGTTCTGTCTGGAAAACACATTCGCCAACGCAACATCCCACTGTCCACGTCCCTCCACCTTGACCACCAAATGCGGCCGCTGGGACAGCAGGGAGTGACATCTGCTGTTGACGAGAGGCAGCTGGGTGATCCCGGCTAGCGGTCGCCTCCCGTCTCAGTGCTAAGTGACTTGTTACCCATGAACACACAGCAAAGGGCGCCGGGAAGCGCCCGCCACCCACGCCCATGCACGTTAAGCTTCTTAATTGGAAATATCACGTGTGTTACGGAGATTAAAATATATCGGATTTCTTTCGGCTCTATTCTTCCCCGTTGCCCCACATACACGTTCTCTTTATGCCACGCCATCGAATCAGGTCCCCCGCTACGGAGATTATGTCCGCACAATAAATCAATTTTACGGCGAGGCGACGCCTGACCGGCCCATTCAAAGGAAAAGCGAATCCTCGCGGGAGGTGGTTTGTCCCCGACGTGGCCACGGGCCACACCGCACGCTCCGGCCGTCCCCACCGCGGTCCTTCTCCTGCCCGTCTCCTTTTCTCCCCCCGTCGTCCCCGGGGGAGGCAGGCGGGGGGCAAGGCTTCTCTGGTGACCCCGGCTCGGCCAGGGACGAGCCCTTCCCACCCCCAAGGACGAGGAGGGTCCCCGGCCTCACTGCCACCAGCCCTCGGCCCGCCAGGCGCTCACCCTCTAGGCCCCTTCGAGGGCTTAAGGGGCAGAGAACGTTTGTGATAACTCGTGGCCGAACGGAAGCTGCTCCCGCCGTGTGGACGCCCCCGTGCTGCTGCCACGCGCGTCCCCATGCCGCTGGGTGAAGCTCAGCTGGGCGCGTCCAGGCTGTGCCCCAAGGGGCTGTCGCTCACGGCCACGCAGCCACTGGCTCCCGCCCCGTGAATCCCTTCTCCTTTCTTCAGGCTGACAATGTGGTCTGTCGCGTTGCACTTACACGCACACACGTGCACACACACACACGCACATGCACGCGCACGCATGCACACACCCCATTCTGCCCAAATGAACATTCGAACCAAAAGCGTCTCCGGGGCCTGCGCCTTCCTGTGTTCAGGTTGCTAAAAACAGACGTGATGACGACAGCCCAGGTCCCCGGAGAAATCTCGGGTCGGGGGCAGGCTCATCGGCTAACGCGCAAGAGCAGGTGCGTGCAAGACGCATCCGCGTGAAGCGTTTGCAGTCTCAGTATCTGTGGCATTAAAGCATTTTCTCTGAAGGGCACAGAGCTCTGCACAGCGCCACACAACATCAGCTCCACATAAAACCCCTCCCAGAACAGATCGATTGTGCGCACCGGAGGGAGCAGCTGCACGGAAATCACACACAAACTCCCCCGATGCGAGCGTGCACACACACACACACACACACACCTGATGCAAGTGTGCGCACACACGTACACACACATAAATGCAAGCGTGCACACACAAACTGATGCAAGCGTGTACACACATGCACACACACACAAATGCAAGTGTGTGCGTGCACATACACACAAGCGTGCACACACACACCAACACACACACAATGCAAACGTGCACATGCACACACTCACACCAACACACACAATGCAAGCACACACACTCACACTAACACACACAATGCAAACGTGCACATGCACACACTCACACACACACATGTAAGCGTGCACATGCACACACTAACACACACGATGCAAACGTGCACACGCACACACTCACACTGACACACACAAGCGTGCGCACACACACACTAACACACACACGATGCAAACGTGCACACGCACACACACTGACACACACACAAGCACGCACACACACACAAGCGTGCACACACACTCACACTAACACACACACAAGCGTGCACACACACAAGCGTGCACACGCACACACACTAACACACACACAAGCGTGCACACGCACACACAAGCGTGCACACACACACTAACACACACACAAGCGTGCACACGCACACACACTAACACACACAAGCGTGCACACGCACACACACTAACACACACAAGCGTGCACACGCACATACACTCACACTAACACACACACACAAGCATGCACACACACATAAGCGTGCACACACACACACCCCCAGGCAAGCCGGGTCCCGCAGTCGCCAGCAGGTTTGTTTTCGATGAAGGCCCTTCGCCTCCTCGGGGTCCGTCTCAGAGTCTGCAGGTGGCAGAGCGCCTCCAGAGGAAACGGGGTGCGGCTGGCAGGGCAGGGGAGCTGTGGGAGGGTGGAGGTGAGTGAGGGGGGCGGGAGGGGACCGGAGGACGGAGCTCGGGTTGGGGCCGAGCAGCCTCCCTGCCGCACCCCGTCGTGCCCGAGGTGTCCGTCTTCAGGAAGCCCGGGACAGGGCGCGGTCAGCGTCAACGCCAGCCCAGGGTGGCGTCAGACCGTGGGAACGAGCTCGTGCGCACGGCAGAGAAGTCTCTGGTAACGAGTGTGGGTTTGGGAAACATCATCAGTCCTGTGTTTAACTTAAAAAACCTCAAACGGATAAGCCACTGATGGACTGTTGCTTTTTCAGCCCCATTGGATGTCTCCTCGGTGGGCTGCTGGGGGCCGGCGTGCGGCCAAGAGGGGGCAAGGCCCCGAGACCCACGGCCTGGCGGCGCCTCTGCCCGCTCCTGCTCCTCACCTGAGACGAGTCCCCCGGGCCCGACACCGTGGCCCGTCAGACGCGTACGGACCGGAGGTGTGTGACGACTGCAGACGGACGCCAGCGCCCTCCAGCAGAAACAAACGCCCCTCACACCTATCAGGACGCTTACTATGCATCTACAAAGACCCATGAGACAAGTTCCTCAGGGTGCAGAGAAACTGGCATCTCGGTGCACCGTTGCCGGACATGTAAAATGTGGAAATCAACATGGTGGTTCCTCCAGAAACTAAAGACAGAATTGTCATACGACCCAGCAGTCCCACCGCTGGCTCTGCACCCACGAGACGCGGAAGCAGGTCCGCAGACAGACATCTGCACGCTCGCGTCCACAGCGGCGTCAATGGCAACAGCCCAAAGGGGGAAAAGGCTCAGGCAATCATTTGCAGGTGAATGGCTGGGCCACGTGGTGGAATATTACTCAGCCCCAAATAAGGACGGAGATTCTGACACATGCCCCACCGTGGGTGAACCCTGAGGACATTACGCCCAGTGACATGAGCCAGTCACAGCAGGATAAACACTGTGCCGGGTGGGAGAGGATGAGCGGAGGCCACTGGTGCCAGTGGGGGACAGAGTAGGCCCCCGAGGAAGGACCCCTCGTGGCTGGTCTGCAGTGTGGAAGGAGCAGGGCTCCAGGCTGCTTCCCTGGCTGTCTGGATTGGAATCGGCACTGTCACAAGCGCTCCGGGACCTCCTGACACAAGGAAGCGTGGGGAGCACTAGGCACGGGGGCTCCCGGCCCCTTCTCACGCACGTCCCCGCATCCGTGCACTGAAGGGATGAGACACGGGGAAGGAGCACTGCGGCCAAGCCCGACCCAACCTGGGGACGACATAGCCTGCCCGCGTCTCCGTTTCAGACCTATTTCCACCCATCGGCTTTGGCTGTGCTTTTTTTTCCCTCTTCTTCCGATTGCCACCTAGTGAGACGTAGCAGGAGACGAACCAGCCCCGCAGTCTGCGGCGTTAGGAGACCAGGAACGCGTCCCAGCAGCCCGCCGGAGTTCATTTCCTTCTATCTCATGACAACTGAGGCGTTAAATAGACTTAAAGCATCGGGCTGTCCCTGGCTTACTCCGTGGCTGCTCCTGTGGCTTCGAAAACCCAGTATGAGAAATCCTTCTTCATGGCAACCTCGGTCGCTGGGAGCGAAGCAATCTGGAGAAACGTTTTCACGAGAACAGTTTCTACATAAGCTGCTTCTGTTACAAATGATCCCCTCGCTTTGTCTACACTTACAAAACACACACAGTTTAAGTAATACAGATAGTGTGTCAGATTTCCACGACATACACACGAAAGTCGCTCCCTCTCAGCAAAGTCATAGCAGTGCGGCCACGAAGCTCAGCCACGCACCTGCCATCCCGTCCTTCCGGCTAAGCTGGTGCCCAGACAGACTCACGCGCGCCCCCTTCCTGTCCCGGGGAAATCTGCTCGGTGCTGCCACGAGCGGCGTCACCTGTCATTACATCAGGCAGGTGGGGCAGGTGGGGTGCGGGCCACGACACGCAGCACAGCGTTGACGATCACCGGGACCGTCACCGACGCAGAACGCAGTGCTGTGAGTGATCTCATTGCGAAAGGGACATTGGTACTGAAAATTAAGAAGAGCCCTCCGTGGGCCTGGCCCCAGCAAGCCCGGGGAGCGGTCGCAGCTGTGTGATGAGTGAGGAGGACGACGTGGCTGCGGCTGGCCAGAGAGCGGGCCGGCCTCCCGGGTCACCTCCGGCAGGAATGAGGACTCGAGGTCCCACGGAGTGAGGTGGCAGGCGGGCCACCTGGCGCACAGCATACGCCCCACGAGGACGCACACCCCACGAGGACTGGCCGAGGACGTGCGAGCTCGCAAGGCTGCCACGCCGAGGGGTGCGGCCCTGGGTTCCACCAACCACGACGCCAGCGGGATTGCATCGAGAAACGGTCTGAGACTCGCTCTGTGACCTGTTAGAAGCAGAGCCACCTCGGCCTCCGGAAGGTGGACACTCCAGCCCTCCCCGCGGGTCCCCTCCTGGTCCACAGGCGGTGTGAAGGGGAGCCGGCCCACCAGGCGCTGTCCCACGGGCACCACGTACGGTGATGGCCAGAGCACGACGCGCCCCACCTCCCCACCCCCACAGCTTCACCTTCAGGGCTGCGACCCCCAGGGATGCACGTGGCAGGAGAGGTAAGGGAGCCTGTGCGAGGAGGCACGCCCCTGGGAACTCTGTAGGGGACAAGACACAGAGAGGCCTGCTTGGCGGGAGGTCCCGGAGGTGGTGGCGTGGTTCAGACATGCCCAGTGGGGCCGGGGAGGTGGCCGCGGAAAGGACTCCGCCGGGCCCAGCACCCAGGGAGAGGACCGGCCGGCCGAGGGCAGGATGGATGCCCATGTCAGCGGTCTCCGAGGCGTCTGGCTTCCACCTCTGCCCCAGGCCAGGTGGATGGAGGGGTCATCACCAGGCGAGCCCCCCATCCCGGTTTCCCGGGCGGCACTGCCTGCCACTCAGACAAGCACAGGGCACGAGGCCGTCCTCTGAGGATGTGGTGTCTGCCAGGGCAGCCCGCGTCACGATGGACACGTCTCAGAGGCGAGGGGGCAGGCAGGTGAGCGGGGACGGGTCCACGCAGGAGACGCGCACCTCGGCATGGAATGGTGACCGTGGCCATGCCGAGCTCGGCGTCACCGTGCCGCCCATGCTGGGGACCTCGCCGCCCGGGTGCGTGCCAGAGGGGGAAGGCTCCCCCCGCCTCCCTCCTTCACGACACGGCAGAGCTGTTGGCGAAGACGGACTGTTCCAACAAAGTGACGAGGCCACAGCGATATGACGGGCCGTGACTGATTTGCCGAGTTCCAGGGGGCTCTCCCAGCCGCTTTACCCGCGTTTAAAGTGATATATTGAAAAGAACGTAATGAAGTTATCAAATTAACATTGTGAGAACTATAATGAAAACAGTTTCTTAAAAGTGGATCTTTTAATACTAAAACGGTTCCCAAATTATTGTCAGTGCATTGCATCTTTTCAATTACGGCTAATGTTAACTGTTACGCTTTGCACATAATACGTGTAAATATGTATATATTTTAATTCTTATCTGGAGAGAGATTACGGTGAGATTCCTTTTCGGAAACCAACGCGTCAGACCCACACGCTTCCATTTCAATGCCCCCCACTGCCTCGCTTTGGGTTTAATGTCACATCAGCTGAAAATCTAGCACACCGCGGTAAATTTAAAAGCCCCCCAAGCAGTTATCCCAGCTTCCCGTAATGGAGTCAGTATAAACAAAACATATTTCCCTGACAAATTCCTAAGACCCTAAGGTGCCAAAGTCAGAGCGAGAAGGCCTGATTTTGAACTTAGGATACACTTCTTCATGAAAGAAGCAAAAAATAAATAAATAAATAGAAAGCTCACTCCCATTGGCACAAACACGATTCCGGGGTGGGGGGTCAGTCTCCCGGGCCCCCCACGAGCCCCACGGCACCCCGGCGGTGCTCGTCCACGCAGCTGTGTGAGCCAGGTGTGTCAGGATGAACGCACAGCTGCTGGCCCTGAACTTGGGGGCCACAGGCAGAAACGGCAGGAATCCATCTAGACGCACTCGACGAGCGTGGAGACGCGTCTCTGACAACCCACTCTGGGGGTTCTTCGCGTTCACACAGTGGCTCAGAATCCAACACGCATCTCAGGCGCGCCGGAGCCACCTCGTGAAAGGGTCGGCCTCCGATCACTCTGTGTCAGTAGATAAATATCACAATCCCCGGCTCAAGCCATCTGGTCAACCCCGCACAGCCGGGGTACGGGGCCTCATCTGTGACACGGACAGATTAAAGGACCCTGCTCTGAAACACCGCTGCCTCCCAAACCCACCAGATGACCCCGACCGTGAACTTCCACCCCAGCAGGGAGGCGCCACAGCTTAGGGACCGACCGCTCTCCTCTGCGCCACGAAGGGACCTCTCTCTCCGCTCTGTGTCCCGCAGGTGTCCCAAGGCAGCTCCTCTGGGGTCTCCCCTAAGGGCAGCGGTCTCCAGTCTGATGTCAGACTTGGTCCTAGGGGATCAGCTTTAGGGCTTGAGGACTCAGATGTCCCTGAGGGCAGGCCTCCTTCTCTGCACCATTACCCGCGGCCATCCCGTCTCTAAGCTGCAAGCCCAGTCAGGACCGGCCGGTCTCAGACTGCGGTGGCCCCGCCCACGTACAGGGTTCCCCGGGAGGCAGTCCCCGAGTTCACCCTGCGCTGCTGGCCTCAGAGGACTGTGCCTCCGTGTCCTGACCCCCATGGGCACGCGCTGCCCGGACACCCGGGGGCTTCGGGCCTCGCTCACTGGCACACACGACGCCAAGGGCAGCCAGGTCATCACGACATGGAACCACGAGTGAGGAGGGCGGGCAAGGAGACGACATCGAATGCTTTGGGAAGATTACAAAGGTGAGGAGCTTAAACAGCTCGCAGAATCAGGCCTGGGTGAGACGGCTGGGAAAATCAGGACACGTGAAAATCTCCTAACTCCACCTTAAATAAACCTTAGGGGACTGACTGACTATCACCGTGATGTTCACTCAGTGGAACTGCATTCAAACCCGGGCGCTGGCCCTGCGTGAAAAAATCAGCAGGAAAAAAAAAAGGAGAAAAAAGATGAAAAAAGTCTCAGAACACCCACCATTCTGAAATGTTTCTTTCCCAGCGGTGTCTGAAACACACACACGAACCGCTTCGGGCAGAGTTTGGGGACGGCCCGCATGGGTCCCCGCACCCTCCGCGTGAACCCCGCACACCCCGGCCGACGTAGTGAAGCTGGAAAACGAGATGGGTTAAGCGGTCCCCTCGGCACTCCGTCCTCTAGGCCACGGTCCCCACGCCAGGCCCTGGGCGCCTGATGTCACCGGAGGAGAATGGCTTCTGCCCGAGGGACGCACCTTCGCTGTCCACACACGGACTCAGGCTGTCACTCGGAGTCAGGCAGAGCTAAGGGTCCCAGAGCTGCCCGGGCCCCCCAGAGGTGGCCCCGGCACCCTCCCTCCTCCTGGGGGCCCACCCTGTTCGTCCGCGATGGTCCGCTGCACACCTGCCACACAGCTGCCTCACCACCTGCCTCCCTCCCTCGCAGGTGCCCAGGGATCCGGATGCTGAGGCCACCAGCGAGGACCCCGCCCCTCCGGCCCATGGGACCACCACCCCCACCCCGAAGCTCAGAGATGGTCGGGGCGGCAGCCAGCCCCTGGTGTGTGATGCACGTTGGAGGACCCTGAAGGGCCACTTGAAGGGAACCCTTGCCCACGCATGCTATTATTATTATTATTATTATTATTATTATTATTATTATTATTTTACAAATACAGAAACCTAGGTGCACATATACAAGCGACCCCCAAGCCTTGATAACTCATGATTCCACACTGATAAAAATAGCAGAGTGAAGCCGTTTTTGCAAACACCTGCCATTCCTCCTACTTCCCCCTCCGGGGGTGGGGTGGGGACTGTCAGCGCAGGCCTCAGTAAAGTCAATTTGTCAACCAAACATCTGGGTCATCTCGATACGTGTGGCTAGAAACTCAGGGGAAGCGAAGTTCACTTTCACAAGCCGCTGCTGACTCGCGCTGGTGCCGGAAACGGCCTTGGGGAGATCGACGGTCGCTAACTCTGGGATGCGGACGAAACGGGCGCCTCGGCCTCTGCATCCAGGCGGTGCAGGCACCTAGGCCCAGCGCCCCGCAGGGGCGGACCGCGGGCTCGGCCTGGAACCGGAACCAGCTTCCCAGCGTTCTCTCTGTTGATGTCGGCCCCTTCCGCAGCGAGCTGGTCGCACAGACGCGTGTTGTCTCCGCTGAGACAGAATCACGGACCCCGCTTCCCAGGGGAGCTGGGATTCTGACAGCTCTCCCACAGCTGGAGTGTTGGGCCAAGCCGGACAGGACAGGACAAGCTGGTACGTCTTCTGCAGATGGCAGCGCCCGCCCGCCGGGATGCGCCTGGCCCTCCCGCTGACCTGGCTCAGGGCGGAAAGTGCCCGTCATCAAGTTCAAAGGCAAATGCAGAGCAGAGGAAGTCGGGTGGCGCCCTCCGGAGGACAGGCAAGCCAGCCTGGAGGACTTACCGACACAAGGCTGGAGCAGCCGGCCATCTGGGCAGTGACTGGGGACAAACACGGGCCCGGAAACAATGAACCGTCAGGGAGAATTCAAAGACACACATACAGGAGGAATGCCAGGGCCAGGCGACAGGAAGTGGGGACACAGCCCCCGTCACCAGCACGCCTGTCAACCCCATGACGTACGGGGAGGGGGCATCTCTTTTCTGGTTTGTGTCCCCAGGGGGCCACCATCTCCCCATCTGCAGGGGTCCCTGCAGTCCTCTCTGGGGTCCTTGTTCTGGAACGCAATGGCCTTCACTTCTGCATCTGCCTTTGTCCCAGCCCAGCTCACGTCCTTTCTGGCTTTTCTTGAGTGGCTCGGGAAAGAGTCTGGGTGCTTAGGGAAGCACAGGGGGTGCGGATGGCTGAGGGGCAGAGGGGGACGCACGGGGTGAGCGCGGCCTGCCAGGTCTGCCTTCGGCTCCCCTCCCCCACACCGTGCTCCTCCTTGGCAGTCCCCAGGAGCTCGGGGCGGGGGCGGGGGAGGTGGAGTGCTCCCTGAGCCGCAGCCCGCCAGGGTCTGCTGTCATGAGGGGGTGCCGGTGCCACCCGCGGTGGCTGCCAGCCTGTGGGACGCTCCGCAGAAGAAGCTGAGTGCACTGAGCCCGCCGGTCGCCCTCCCTTCCGTGGCTCTGCCGGCCTCTCAGCCTGGAGCACCTCCCTGGGGCCCACGACGACCGCGGAGCAGCTGGCTCGGCCAGCCCCCAGAGGCCGGGCGCCCCGACAGAGGACACAGAGTTGGAGCAAATAACACTGCACAGACACTTCTTTTTTCTTTTCCCCAAACCCTCCCCAGGAAGGCAGGCAAAACAGACAGGAGGCAAGGTTTGCTTTTTCTGGCCGGGGTAGTATGGGGACCAAGCACTTAGTTGAACTGACCAAGTCCTGTGAGCCCTTGACCTCAGCACGGTGACCTTCCAGAGGGGCCAGAACAGGCCTGGGAGGCCACATCGGGACTCCAGCAGACCCCCCGAGAGAGGATGCTCCAGCGCCCTAAGGCGGCTGTCACTCGTGACCACAAAGCGGGGGCGTAAGATGACAGCCCCGGAAGCCAGCAGCCTACACGCACGGCGCCCGCCGGGCCACGCTCGGCAGAGAGAGACGCCGCTCCACGCCTCTCCCGGGGTTTCTGGTGCTGCCGGCAGCCCTCGGCTCGCCCCGCAGACGCCTCACTCCGTCTATCCCCGTTGTCACACGGTGTGCTCCCCGTGTGTCTGTCTGAGCCTGTGGGTGCCGGCCACTGCAGCAGGGCGCACCCTATCTATCCCGGGACACCCTCATCGTGACCAGATCGCAGCTGCCAACACTCTGCTTCCGACTGAGGGGGTGTCCCAGATCGTCGAGGAGGCCGAGACCCCGAGCATCTGTTGGGGGCCATGACTCAGCCCCCCCGACAGACGTCTCAGCTGGCTGCGGCACCCGCCCCCTGCACACGTCCAGATCACCCAAGATATTTTATAAGTGAAACAATTGCCCAGCCTTTTTGTCACGACTGTGACGATTTTCTCCGCTCCCACGAAGAGGGCCCTCACGTCCCTTCCACAGTCTAAATGCAGGAGAGTTCTGAAAAATGCACCCGATTGATTTTCAAAAGCTGCTCTGATGCTACGGGCCCCGGGCCCTGGGCCGTGAACCCAGCCAGGTGAGGCCGCCGGGCGTTTGTCATGAAATCAACCAGCAGCAGCTTTCACGGTCCTTCGTAAGGCTGGACAAGGCCCAGCGACGGGCCGAGCACCGGCCCCCGCGCTCCCCGAGAGCAGCAACCTTAGCTGAGAGGCAATGTGTGGCCCCGTCGGGGAAGCGAGAGACGCTGAGAGAAAATGCTCCCTGCTTGACGGCTACTGCGTGGCTCACTCGGGGGCGGGGGGGGGGGGAGCCGAAAGACACCCCAGTAAATGTAAAAAGAAAGGAAACCCCCTATTCACTCCACTGCGAGAAGTAATTTAAAGAAAAGCTTTCGTTTCAATTAATCACATTGGAAATGCAAACAAATGCAGCCTTCTGCCACGATGGTCACTCCAATTTCAAAATAAGCGACGCGCTGTCTAATTAGCCACAGACGCCAACGGCCCCCAAACAAAGGGATTCGTCTGGGGCACCTCTGAAGGGCTGGCCTGTGACTTCTGACATTAGTTACCGTGCAGGTATTACTCACAGGGGTATTAAGGTTTTATGGCCACAGAACACGGGGCCACAAAGAACGCATGAGCAAATACTGAAATGAGGGTGCTCATAATGAGAAACCGATCTGATCTTAATAATAGTGTTTCAATCCGCATTGATTCGCACTTAATGGATGAGTCCTCCTGCGGGTGGGTTATTGCGTGTGGTAGGAATAATTGCTTTCCCGATATGATGTTCGGTGGGATTAATTAGTGTTTGTTTCTCCTCAAGAAAATACAAACAGAGCCTTGAAACGGGCAAGACTCGGATGAGGCGGGAGGAGAAGGAGCCAGCGTAACAGGTGGCGGGGGCAGAAGCGGCCGCTCTCGCTTCGACGGGATGCTCGTGGCTGTCACCACCCTCTGAAAACGCTGCCCTCATTTCCTCCCTCGCTGACCCGGGCTTCCCAGGCGCCAGCACACTGAAGTGTCACCGCGGCCACTGAAGGCCATTGCTGTGAAGTCGGGAGGGGCTCGGGCACGATGGAGAGGCCCAAACCGTGCCCGAGCCCGCCTCCCGCCCTGACCCGACTCGGCCCCCACGCCCGCGGCCGACGGAGCCCTCCTCACCCCGGCCCCTGCCACCCGGCCCCCTGCGCACGGCGATGTCCTCCCATCCCGGTGGCTTGGCGCCGCTCCCTGCTCGCATGCGTGCCACGGACGGGCCCCTGTGGCCGGCCTCACTGGTGTCGCCCTCATCGCCCTGCCTGTCGCTGGCTGTCCAAGGCCTGGCCTTTCCACGGGACCGGAGGTTTGGAGACGGTCAGCGCTGAGGACGATGAGCGGACAGCGGGCTGGGCGGTGGACGGAGCAGCACACAGGGGCGGGAGCACCCCACCTTTTGGTAATGGGCCCTACGGGCGCCTTGCAAAGGGAATGGATGGCAGGCCTCCGGTTTGCCTGTTTGGGCAGCGAGAAAAGCACAGTCACCCACTGGGTGAGCTGGTCTGCACAGGAGACCACAGCCAGCCTGGGGCGGTCTCTTGGGTCCTGCCAGGCGAGGACGGGCCAGCCCACTGGGGAGAGGAGCGAGGAGCCCTTCTGGGGGCCGCAGGCAGCTCAGGGAAGGGCCCCACCTGCCCCTTCTCTTCCCCTCTGTATAAATCCCTGCGATGCCTTATCCGCCTCTGGCACTTGGCGGATAAACAGGCTGCTTACTGCGCATGGGACTCGCAGAGACATTGAGAGCCCCACCCAAGGCCTGTTAGAACTCAAACTGAGGGCCGGGTCCAAATCTCTGTCTGAAAGTGGTGGCCGGGGACCCGACACTGAGTGTGGGTGGCCGCATCTCCGCCTGGCCCTGGGACGAAGAGGGACAACGGCAGGCAGGAGTGACGCTGGCACGCACTCGGAGGCACAGAGGAAGGACAACATTCGAGACACTAATTCTGCTAATCCCCAGATGCCCATGTAAACCGCTGCCTTCCCGAGCTCGGGAGCCCGTCCAGTGAACCCACGGGCTCTGAGCTGCTCTGAGCACGTGAGCTGACCTTGTCGTCAGGAGCCCTGACCGACACAGAGGGTTAAGTGAGACGTCGTGTTACGTCTTCTCTAGCTCAACCTGAACCCTGGACCTTAGGCCCCAGACAAGCGCCCACGGCTGTGCATCCCCAGCGACCTTCCAACCCCACCTCCCGGCGCCTGACACAACGAAGCATGCCATCACCATGTGACTCAGCGACTGTCCTCTTCAGGCATTTGTCCAGAGCGGTGAAAACTACACTCGTACAAACACCTCTCCACAAAAGGCCGCAGCAGCTTTAGTCACAAAAGCCCCAGACTGGACACAGTCCCAGTGCCCTTCAGTGCCTAAGACACCAGGCTGCCTCCACGCCACGGCAGACTACTCAGCCATAAAAGCAAGAGGAAACCTCTAAGGATGCACACAGTAAGTAACTCAGCATCACGCTGAGCGCACACCGCTCTGAGAAGGCCACACGCTGTGCGACCCCGTCTACACCACGTTCCCCAAAGGAAACGGTTAGCGATGGCCAGGAGCGAGGGAGGGCCAGGGGGAGGCACGCGGCCCTGGCTGAGAAAGGTTAACACGAGGGACCCTGTGGTGAAGCTGCCTGTGGCCTGACTGAGGTCTTGGTCACGGGCATCTACGCTTGTGACAAAACTGCGCAGAGCTAAATAAATGTGCCCACAGATGCTGGCATGGAAAAATAAGGCCGTCTGTAGAAAGTCCACGGACTGCACGGATCTCGGCTTCTGGGTGGTGATACACGATGCTCGTGCGAGATGTCGCCGTGGAGGGGACTGGGGAGCAAATCCACGGGATCGCTCTGTGTTAGGTCCAGCCTGCCAGGATCAAACAGGGTCCCTGAAAGGGGGAGCGGGGACTAAGAAGAAGAGAAGACAGACAGTTATGCAGGAGGGCGCACAGCTCAAAGTCCGTGGCCCCGAGTTTATTTTAAAGTTAACTTTTGTACAGTTTCCAATTTCCTCAAACATCTGAGTGAGTCCTGTCCCAAACTGCCAGACAGCATCTCTGTGTCCTGCCCCGGGACACTGTAACTATAGCACCTATTGGCTCCTGTATTCTCAGGCTTGATAAAGCTCCTTGTTCTCAAAATCCCTTTAACCCTTTCATGGCTCCCCTGGCTCCCAACAGCCCTGCACCATTTCCCGCAGCTGCACGGAAATCTACAATTATCTGAAAGTAAAACCATTTAGGAAATGCAATGAAAAGACCCGCTTCCCACTCAAAACGGCCTTTATCTTCATTGTGAATATCGCAGAAAGGAGGCTTGGTGATACTGTGTAACTACGCACGCTATAAAACACGTGAAATGACAAGAAACAGTACCTACGGTTAAGATATTGTCATTCACATCCTCGATTAATGCCATATTTTTTTCCACATAGGATCTGACATTCATTTCAGAAAAATCCAGGCCTACATGACATCAGGATATAATCACAGACCCGGACCTCATCATCCCCTAAAAAGATGGTAGAATTAGATCTACCGAAAGTATTTAAAGGATCCCAAGAAGCAAAAATCACCAAATAGGAACTCCGTAACAAATTAAGAATGCAATGCGGGCGTTTACCCACAGATTATGTGCCAGAAGAAAATAACATGCAACTAGGAGATATTTCAGAAAAAAAAAAAAATCTACACTAAAATCGAGACAAAAAATAATGCATGGAAAACAGAAACGAACAGAGAGCCTAAGAGATACAGATTCTGTGAGGCAAAGGTCTAATCCAGAAGCAACCGAGTTCCAGCTACGGGGGGAGAGAGGGAGGGGGAGAGAAGCCACGATCAGAGAGAGAGAGACTGGCTTCGGAGCTTCCGAAACATCGTGAACTCCAAGCACCGTAGACACACACGAGCAAGAAGCCCAGACACGCAGACAGACAGACAGACAGACAGGACGCCGCCGAGACGCCGTGTCTCCGCTGAGACGGGAGCCAAGACACACACCTCCGGTCCTGCAGCGCGACACCCTGGAAGGGCCGAGCTTCCCTCTGGTGGGGACGAGCAGCGGCATCGCGCTCCGGGGTGGAGGTGGGTGTTATCTGCCGATTAACGATCGAATGAACAGCGCACAGCACTTGATTGGCCCAGCTGACCTACCTACCACGGAGGTACACGGGACAGACTGCGAAAAGATGGGCGCACGAGGCCGCCACCTGAAGCGCCATCTGTGACAGCACATGGCTGAAACCATCGGATGGGGACGGCGGGGGGCTGGCCGCCCGCAGGCGGTGCACCCACACACCGCTGGGGCAGACGCGGAGACATCGCTACGTGCCGCTGTCTGCTAATCTCAGCGACGGAAAGTAAGATGGAAAGTTAACGACGACACCCCACCGCTTAACTAAGAACGGGAATGAGAGAGGAACAGAAACATGGGCGTAGTTACTTATTTCTTTATCGGTAAGAATGCACGGATAAATAACAAACTAAAAAAAAAAAAAACGGTTTTTGGTAGAGAAAGGGAGGGGCAGAAAGCACTTTAAAAATGTCTGTTTAGCGTACGTGAAACACATGATTATAAAACAAAATAACAGAGCCGCCACCAAATATCAAGAACAAAACAAAATAATCCTGAATATCGAATTGATGACGTCAGCCACACAGGACGGATCACCTCGAGTGTGTGCAAAACACAGAACTTTTGATAGTTTATTTCTTGTGGGATACAGCGTAAAAAAAAAAACCCAAAAACTTTTCAGTAATCATATTTTTAGTAATAATATTCGAATTGCTATTATGAAACTATTTTATATACTTATATGAATGTGTATATGAGAAATATGTATGATACATTATATGCTATGTATCATATATTCTGCATTATATGCTATGTATTATGAATTACATATATTGACAAAAAATATGGAATTATGCTAATGTCATTAGGAACCAAGACTCTCAGTGTAAGAACAAATTTTCAAATAAAAAAAAAGTAAAACCTTCCTCATCGTACATTGGAACTGGAAAGGCCGGTATGTATGAACGCATGGTGTTGCTTTTTCCCAGCTGTGCCCACCGAGGGGCCTGAGCACGGTGACTGAACCCACTGGCCGTGAGCGCCCTCCCTGCCAGGGTGTTCAGCACACATCCAACTCGAAACACGCGTCCCCAGCAAAAGCAACTACGGTTCCCCGGTTAATTCCAGGGCTGGGGCAGCAACTGGACCAGATCAGCCTGGGGTAGCTTGTCCTATCAGGAGGCCGAGCCATTATCCAAGGTGGCTTGGGCTGTGTGGAAAGGACCCAGAAGTCCAGCTGACAAAGTCCAACTGGCCCGAGATGGGACAATTTGAGCAGCAAAAGCAATATAGAGGGTCATCCCCGAAGGATGCTAGGGAACCGATCTACTATTCAGAAAACAGGTAAATGGCAGAGGCGAGCATTTATCCTTCCTTTAAAAACTGCTCGTCAAGCTAAGCAAATATTCTGTGAAAAATCATTCTACTCTATGAAAGAATACTAGCTAATAATGCAGACAGACTAACAGAATTAAAACAATTAATGTTTGTAACCCCAAAGGAAATAGACTCAGCCAGTGATCATTGCTGGCTGATATAACTATTAGGTGAACAAAAGATTATATTTTGATTAAGTCTGAAAAATGGATATGTGCTGAAAATGCTATTGATCTCAGCATTGTAAGACAGACAAATAGACCCGGTGTGCTTCTGGGTGGGATCCGACAAAAAAGACCAGACCACCCAGGAGGCATTCCTGCCAAACAAACAAAAAATGACTTGCACTGATTCTGTCGACCTATCAGTTCACCGCAGACAGAGACACATGTTAACGCTGCGGGGATGCAAGCTGTGAGGTGCAGGATGTGCAAATTCCTTTAGGGCCAACATCACACTGTCCTAAATGCACTGAAAGATACAAAGTACAAGCCTGAACCTAAAGATCATAAGAAACTTTCAAAATATAAAAGCCGGATGCAACGTTTGTAACTTGTTTATACACCGATGTGAGCAAAGTCTGAAATTAATTATATGTGGAATGATGCTCCTCAGGTGTAATCATAGATTGTGATGGTGTTAAAAAAAAGTTCTCATTTTTAAGAGATACAACTGAAGGATTTATGTGTGGCTTGATTTAACGCTGGGGATTTGCTTCCCTGTAACGGAGAGACAGACAATGCTCGGGGGACCAGTACGACGGGCTCAGCAATGGTTTATAACGGCTACAGTTGAACGCTGGTTACAGTGCAGAGTCTCCTCTCCTTTGCATATGTATAAAAGCTCCCACATAAATCCTTAAAAAAACAAAACACCGCTGGATACAAAGACACATTCCTTTTAGAAACGATGACTCAACAAACAATGAAAGCCAAAAAGATAGTGAGGCAGTCACCTCCTCACCGAGCTGCTGGAAACAGTAGCCGCCAGCCTAGAACTGTTTTCCTGAAACAGTCTTCAAAACCGAAGTTAAGGCAAAGACATTTTCAGACAAGTCACAGGGAGAGAATTCAGAAGGACAGACCCAGGTATTCCGAAGGCGGGAAGAAGTGACCCCCGATGGGGGATGAGAGGCCGATGATGGAGATCATTTAACCTCTCCACGGGAAGAGGACGAGATGGAGGCCTGCGGGGAAGTGATGCCAGGGGAAGGCAGGGAAGGTGGGACCGCAGAAAGCGGGGTGGCGGCCCAGCCTCGGGGCGTGCTAGGGCGGGGTCCAGCGGGGAACAGAGGGGAAGGCAGGGCGAGCCACCACGCCACCACGCTGACCCGGACACACCTGCTCTGGCTCTGAAGGGTGACCCACAGCGAGGCAGCCTGAGGCTCCCAGCGCCCGGGCCTCCCACAGGGAGCTCGGCCGAGCCCAGAGGGAGGCCTTTCAGGTCATCCTGTGCAGCTAAGCCGCCGTGGCCACGCACCGCCAGCACCGTGCTGGGGCTGCGGGCACGTGTGCCCTACGGTGTCCCAGGGCACGGCCTGACCTTGGCCGTCTCACTGCACCCGCTGCAGGGATGGCGCCTCACGCCTCGGGCCCCGGGCCTGGCCCTGCAGGTGGGACAGGTGGCATCTGGGGTCCTCTGCACGCGGCCCCTCTCTGACCCCCCACACAGAGGAGCGGCAGGGCTGGGGAACCCCCCAGGGGCCGAGGCCGGTGAAGGGGAACCCCGCGCAGGACCGGAAGGCTCTACGCCCAACGGTCAGCCTGGTCATCTGCGGGTGACAAGCCCCTTTGCCACTTCCTTCCATCGCTTCCCAAGCAAACATGCATCTCCTTCGCCAAATAAAGAAAGTGCATTCCGCACACAATTCAGCACCACGAGAGATGCCTGCTTTGCTCTCATCGCTAAGGCAAATCTAATCAGGATTGGAAAAGAATCATTTTAAAAGGAGACTTGACAAAATGCCTTTAAACTTCATTTCGTGGAACAATGGGATAGAAGACTAAAGACACGTCAGAGAGATAATAATGAGGGGGTACGGGAACCCCAGATGCTGAGACAGACCACAAAGCAGCAGTAATTAGAACAATGTGGTCCCAACCTAAGGATAGAAGATTATGTCACTGAAGCCACAAAGAGCCCAGAAATGACCAATGACAATACCTAAAAATTTAATCAAAAAAATCATTCTTACACTACAGAGAATTATTTAATAAGTGGCATCGCAAGAGCTACTTGCCATGTAAAGTATCCATTCAGATACGTTTAGCACAAAAAAAGTCAAATAACAGATAAAACTGAACGTTTAAATAGAAAATGATGGAATAAAAATAAAACCTAGAATTGAATATTCAATTTGGGGATGAAGGGTGTGATGCTGGAAGAGAGATAAACGTGATGAGTTAAACTTTTGTGTGTAAATGAACAAAATGAATTTTTTAAAAACATAAGCAAATGAGATGGCCAATGACACAGGGAAAATATATGTAGAAATATTAAATGGGTTAGTCTGAGCACAGTATAAAAATGCTAATAAAATTCTTACACGCACACACACACAAAACCATTAAAAGCTAATAGTAAATAAGCAAAGGATGAGAACAGTTCACAAAACAGGAAAAAAAAAACCTATTTCATCTTGCAAACAGTCAATAAATGCAAATATCAACAATAAGGCAATTTTTTTTGCCTGTTAAATTCACAACACTTTTTTTTTTTTTTAAAAAAAAGATAATACTGAATTCTGGCAAGGGTGCAATAAAATTGGTAAAATCCTTTTGGAAAGCAATTGGACAATATGTATCAAGCCCCGGTAATCCCATTTCTGGGAACGGATCCTAGGGAAAAGATCCAAACTACAGAAGCCATATGCGTGAAGACACTCACCGCAGTGTTATCTAGAAGAGAGAGAGCTTGGGAGCCATCAGAATTTACAAAGAGGAGAGAGCGCGCTGGCAGATCACTGGAGAGGGCCTTCCGCAGCCGGTAGGGAAGCTGGCGGTGACACCTGTGCGGTCACACGGAGACACGTTCGTGATAGATGGGCGAGTGAAAGACACAGCCCCACGTGACAGCCGCACGAGGTGTCTGAGACAGCAAACGGACACGTGACCCAGCGGCCCAGACGGCAAAGCTGCCCCAGTGTCTGTCCCTTCCCCACGCCTTTCGGCCCAGGTGTCAACGGCTTTTCGATCACTCTGTAACTGACGGTTACAGGGTAGCAGAGGACACGCTATTCGACTCCCCCCACCCTGCGAGGCTGGGAGCAGGCTGCACGCCTTCCGGGGGCTTCTGCGAGGGGGCAAGGGACAACCGCACAGTGGGGCGCAGCCCACGCTCGGGGCCTGACACCCCACCTCGCTGGCGGGCGTGGCTGTGAAGTGGCCACACCGCCCCCCCGGCCTGGCCTGGCCTGGTTTGCTGCCCCCTGTGATCACGTGACGAGGGACGCGCTCAAACCCCTTCGGAGCCGGGGACGCTGTCACCGCGATGATTACTGGAAGGGGGACGGCGGCTTCTCCTTGGGCCGCTCGAAGAAACGGTGAACGCCCCTTTCCCCCTAAAACAAACGAGCGAAAGCCAGATGACAACTCAGAAGCCATCGACGCACGCATCATGCCTGTGTGTGAACATACAACTTCACACGGGCTGTCATCGGCTCCAGAGAAAACGTGGCTTTGCTGAGTAAGTCCCGTAACGGTCTGATTTCTAGGTCAATGTCACGGTTCGATGAGATTTAACAGGTGTGGGAAAGTGTGGGGCTGATTAGCAATTTACTTGATTCGAGACTGGAACTCGGATGAGACAAGGGAGACTTGTCAACCTTCCGAGCTTGTGACCTGAAGGAAGGAAGGTGGCCCATCCACAGCGAGGTGTCACAAGTGTATATTGTGTACGAAAGCAAAACTAGGCAGAGTCCCCACACTCCTCACACCGGTCCCCCCTAGGATGAGAAGGACGTCTCTGTCCCCAGCACTCCAAGGGGCGGGGACGGGACGAGGAGAAGGAGGAGAGGAGCATTTGAGACGTGCCCGCTGGGCACGCTAGCAAGGGCCACTCCCAATGGGACGAGGACGAGACAAACCAGGCCAGTCTCAGCAGGCGGAGCAAGCACCTTTGAGACACCCCCAAGCTGTTGACCGCGTGCCCCGCAGAAGCTGGGGGTGTGTGTCAGGGGACCCAGAGAGGGGAGATGGTGACGGGTGAAATTACGGTGCTGAGGAACTGACCTTGCAAGGAGGAGGTGACCTTGGATCGGCCCTCACAGTGGTCTTTGTGAGTGAAGGAGGGAGGTGGGGGTCAGTGACAGAGTGACACAGTGCGGGGGACGCCATCGGCGCTGCCGTCTTTGAAGACGCAAGGAGGCCATGGACCGGGAGGCGTGGGCGCCCCCAGCGGCTGGAGGAGGCAAGACAACGGGCTCTCCCCATGAGCCCCAGAGAAGAAGGTCCCTGTGGATGCTACCGGACCACGATGGCCTTCCATCCTCCGGGCTGCAGTGACAACCATGTGTCACTGCAGGCCACACGGCCGGCGGTAACGAGTCACAGCGGCCGCGGGGAAGGAGGGCGCCTGCTTCCCCACGCAGGGCGCCTGCAATGGCTCCAGCAGAAGTGACATGGTGGCCACCCGGGGCCTGTGACCTGGCCCGTGTGCCTCTCACCCAAGGGTGAGAGGCCCCCGCGCTGTCGGCCTCTGCTCTTCTGAGTCAACATTAGCCCCGCTCCGTTTGACTCTCGGGGTGTCCCATCCAGTGGGGCAGCCCCTCCTGGGGGCAGAGCACTGGACTCGGGCTTAGCCGGGGGCCCGCTGCAGGCCTCATGCGACCCGCAGGCTCTTGGGGTCCCTGAGCGGGTGGGGGAGCCGCCGAGACGTGAGCCATGGAGGACAGAACTGACCCCTGGCAAATGGGGGGGGGGACTTCGCCCCTAACCCCTCCTGCAGGGACACCCTCTCATGTTCCTCCAGGAGGGTCGAGAGCTGTCCTCCCACACGCTCTCCCAGCAGAGATGGTCTCTGTCACCGAGGGGATTTACGCTCACGCTCGCTAAACTGTGTATCATTTTCCCAACGAGACACAAAATTACTCGAGACTGTTACAGTTTACGGTGACAAGCTAAGCTAAGCCGTCCTTCCTGCTAACTTCCTGCCAGTCATGACTTGAGCAATGCATCTTCGGAAAGCCGCGGGCTTATGAATCTGCTTCTTGAAGGAGATTAAACAAATCCACTTTTCAATTTGAAAAGAACAGGGCATCGGTGCGGGGACACTCTGGAAGGCCAGACGCGGCCTCCGGCACAGGCCACACGAGGCCGCGCGGCCGTCCCTTAAAACAAATGCCCGCTAAACGCAAGCCTGTTACGTGAGGCTGGACTGCAAACGCCAGCGGAGCCACTGGCTCAGCTAAACAATGTCGCGATTCCCTAACTCGAGAAATAAAATCTGGACAACGGGGCTGAACCAACCTCTTTTTCCTTTGGACTGTTATGTTACCAAAGACAGAGCTGAAACTAGTCTTGAATCTTCCCCAGCTCGCTGTGAAGCAATAATGAAAGAGAGAAGGAAAGGATGGATGACTGTCTTCAATTCTGAGCCGGCACCGGTGACCGACAGCGGGTCTCAGGCCCTCGGGGGCTTGGGGACAGCCTCTGTCCTGCGGGCCCGCGACCCACCTGCACAGTAAGACTCTGCGGCCGCCAGTCGGTGCCCTGAGCCTGATGCCCGCGTGCCCGGCCAGCGGCTAACGCTGCGAAAACAGCAAACTAAGCGCCAGCGCAGCCCTCAGCAGGGTCCCAGGCTGAGGAAAGCCCGCTCATGCCAGCTTCAGGTTTCCAGGGGCCTGCGAGCGCTCTGCCCGGCCGACGAGGAAGGGGCGACGATGGGCCGTGTGAGAGGCATGGTCATTTCAACTTGTTCAAAAAAAAAAAAAAATCCTTCAGCAAAATAAATGTTCACTCGCAGGGGACTTTAATCCGAGACTAAAGGTTTCTCCCTTTTTTAAAAATGATAACTTAATATATGAAATAAAATTTTAAAGCCACGATTTCCAAAAAAAAAAAAAAAAAAGAGGTGCCCTCCAAGGATGACCTCTGGGCCCTGTTTTAAGGTCCCTTTCCCACCATTCCGTCACATGGAGAGACGGACAGGCCACTGCTGTGATCTATGAGAAGTGGTGGAAGAAAATAAATATCGCCTTTGCCTGGGATCGTCCTTCGTAAGCTGCCAGGCTGTCCCCAGCCTCGGGAGAGAGTCTCCTCGGACAGCTGCGTTGTGGGGCCAGCGGGCCACCCGCCCACCCGCCTGGCAGGGCCGCCATCCGGCTGTTTCCCCAGAGCCCAGAGCAGAAAGGCGAGCACAGCTCTGCGGACACTAGCACAACTTCTAGGCCTGAATTCCAGCCATATTCTGTCCCGTGACAAAGAGCGTCTCCTTGGCCAAACTCAGGCCTCCCTGAATTCTCCACTGGGCCCTGACTTTTGGGGTCCCCTGTCCGTCTCTGCATTGTCCAGTTTAGCGAGACTGCTGCTAAGTCAGCTTAGCCGGAACAGCCCCACCCCGATACCGGATTGGGGAGCCCCCAACCTCCGGCAGCCCAGGTGACGTCTGCTCACCCTGGCCCGGCTCCAGCGAGGATTCTGTGGGGTCAGTTTAGCCGGAAACTCCCCTTCCGTCCTGCTCAGCCGTTTTCCAGCCGCTGACCGTGACCCCGCTTCTTGGCTCTACGTCCTCACCTGCCCCCGACCTGCCACTGTACTCGGCCTTGAGCCTGATTTCTCTCTGCCGCTGCACACACCCCACACTCTGCAGTGCTCCCCAAGTCTATCCCGGGGGTCCCGAACAAAGGCTGCCTCCCTCACGACCAACAAGTGTGGAGAATCATTTTCCCCTTAACATCCCAAACATTTACTCAGCTGGAGGGAGGTTAAGATGAGTGCGGCAAGTTCTAGGTCAAATGACGGGGGGACAATGCTTGTCCAAGCCACTACGCTGTGGGACCATCTCATGCCTTTACCCACAGTCACCCCAAGAGGGTAAAGGAGGTAACGGCAGAGGTGAAAACCGAGCAGAGATAAACCATTAGAGCACAGGCTTTGGGGTCAGGCGAACCTGGGTGTGGATTCTGTCCTCTCTGACTTTCCAGCCATGGGACAGTTGTGTGAGCGGCCGCATCAGGACCAGCCTCAGCTCCACAGCGAGATAAGGGTTGTGTGACTCGCCTCCTGTGGCTGCTCAGAGGTGAACACAATGATGCAAGTGAAACCAGCAGCCTGAACTGCAGGCCTGATACATACGAAATGCTCTTACTATGATTTTCATTATCCTTGATAATAATTCCTACGAACTATACCCAGAACCCTAAGAAACTGTGTGGGGCTTCTGAGCGTGTCAAAGCTTCATGTGTGCTATTTTGCTGTGAAAAAGCCATGTGCATCGATGTACGCCCCTTTGTAGGAAATACGACATTGAAAAACTAATTAAATGTAAAGAACACGTCAGCTGTTTGTTGGGAACCCAGACGTTGAGGGTGCTGGGCGTACGCTGGTGGCACGGTGGCTCCAGAGGGCGGCTCCATGCTGGGGTTTCCGTGGGGTCACGCCTCGAGAGTTGTTCCCGTATTATCTTTGTCTCCATCCCCTTATAGGCAGCAGCTCTACACACCGGCTCTGACCTCCCGTTTCTCATGGGGATGGAAACTGTCTCGTAAACAATGCTAAGAGCAGCTCATCAGTTTGCTAACATCGCTGATTACACTTTAACAACAACAACAAAAATTCATGTGTTTGAAGGAAAACGAAATAAGTTTCCTTCTTCTCTCTTCACCTCCCCCAGCCCGCCCCCGGCCAGGGCCATTCTCACAGCTGGGCGCTGCTCCGTCACGTGACCAGCTGCCACGTGATTAAGTGCCATGTGATTAAGTGCCACGTGACCCCATCCGGGACCATGAGATCAGCTGGTGCTTCAGCTCATGATCAGGTCCCACGCTCAGGACAGGGAAAGGATAGAAACCTTTAGAGTTACATGCTCCTTCTGTTACAACCTTTGAACTTAGAGTCCTGGAACTTGCTCATCCTCACGTCATTCCCGCCCGGATGGATCAGAGGAGATAGTTAGGGGGCGCAGGTGAGAACCAAACCCTCTGGTCCATCGAATTCTGATTCTGCTATCTTTAGGATTTTCCCTCAGATATGGTTCTTTTCTCTCCCAGATCTTACTAAAACGTGGCCTCGTTCTCGAGGATCTCACAGCTCACCGCCCTGCCATCCTTGTGCGGGGAGCACGGAGCTCGGGAGTGACGGCCAACACCAGTAACTGCTTAGTTGCCAGGACTGGACTTCCTGCTAAGTGAAGTCTGTCGATGTGGCTTTGCATGGGAAGGTCCAACGCGATCCAGTGTAGGTCCCCTCCTTCTAACGTACAGGGACTCAGGAAACCTCTGTACACAGGAAGGGGCATCTGGCTGACCTTCCAATCCACTCTCTGTCCTGCTTCTGTAGACGTGCCGCCTGCAGCTCAGCCCGCAGGGCAGGGTGACTGCGAGAGTAACGAGAGACTCAGCCTCCCCCTTCTGCTTGTTCTGTCTGGATGACAGAGGTACTGCCTAAGTTCCTGTAACTGCCCTGTACCGGCCCGTAACCCATAGCAACTCCGCGGACACGTTAACCCATCAGCCCCTGCCAACGGTAAAGCCGAAATTGCGTGGCTAAGCCCCATAAAAGCAAAGCTGTGCCTGAGCTCGGGGCCCATAGCTTCAGAGAGCCAGCGTCACAAACCCGAGTTCTCCCGCTCTCCGAGTGCGGCTTGGTGTCTCGCTGCTCTGATTATTCTGCAACATACAACGTCCCTTACACCCAGCGCTGGGCAAGGAGAATCTAGCTTTCACCTGAACAGAGGTTTCTTTTTTTAACCTATAGCAACTTGGTGTCGCAGGGATCTGCTAGACAGCTGCCCTCGTGATGGAAAACACAACCGCTACAGCCCAGGACGCAGCACACACACACACACACACACACACACACACACACACACACACACGTGCGGTGTGCGCACATAGACGTGTGTGTTCCCTCTCTGGTTTATACCCGTGAAATCCCCTCGTATAACTAACGCAACATAAATAGGATATAAAAGGATACGCTATGACGATGACGAGAAAGCTGATGTTCATGTGAAAACAGACTCTAAAGCTTTGAAAAGACTAACATAAGGACTCACTTTAAAAGCTGTCACATTGCAGGGGCGTGGGACGCCTGGGAGTCACAGACCTGAGACGGAGGACGAACCGCAGCCCCAGTGGTCCCCAGGTCCCCCTCCGTCGTAAGGAAAGGGACCTGGCTCATCATCGGAGGCGTTTTACAGCGGAAGGAAGGACAGCGTGCAGTGCTGATCAGCTGACCCGCCTCGGACAGACACGGTCAAGCAATGTGACAAGAGCACTTTGTATGGAAGGCATACGTGTCTGATGTCTTTTAATGATCTATCGCCTTACCAATTTTTGGATGAATGACCAATCACTTTAATGATGGTTTAGAAACGCTGGATGCAATACTTCCATACTACTGAAAATATAAACTATTTCCAAGTCAAAAGGCCATCAGAATTGCTGGTGCTCGAAAGCTATTTCTAGACGAGCGTGCTTTACTGCAGGGGGAACCGGTTATATTCCAAACGAGCCAGTTCTCGGCCCCCTGCAGGAGCAGAAGACCCTTTGCCTCGGCTGCGTGGGCAGCACCAGCATCCCACCTGGACCAGCGGGATGAGACTCTTCTGTGTGGACGCGATCACTACGACTCATCTAGGCCATCCACTTTGCGGGCTGCGCCGACCGGCTGCTTGCTGGCACCAGGGACATTCGTCTCGTGTCACCGAGGAGCCGGGGAGGTGAAGTCAGCGGGAGGAAATGGCCCATAACGCTTCCCATGTGAGTCCTAAAACCCTTCACGCATTCTGCAGTGACGGAGCTGGGAGAGCGCTGGCCTCGTGGGGACCAAAGACGAGCGGGGAGGACGTAGGAAGAATTTGGTTCTCGAGATTTTTTGCTGCGCCCAGATTTCCGGGACCCGACAAAGCAGTGCTGGGCCCAGCTGTCCCTTCTGTACCTCTCAACAAAACAGAAAAAGGGCCGCGGGCCGCCTGCCCCAGGAGAATCACAGCTGGCGCCGGAAACGTCCCTTATGCTCGCGTGCTTTCTGGGTCCCTGCTCTGCCGTCCTTAAGGACAGGACCGGGAAGGGGAATGGGGGAGGAAGACAGGAGGTATGGAATGAGAGAAAGAGGACAGGACCAGAGGCTTCCAGAAATTTCTAAACCTCAGGACAAATGGGTATGGAGATTGCCCAAGCACCACGGACCTCAGAAACGAGGGAAGGGGAGGCAGGGAGCGGGCTGAGGTGCCTGCAAACAGATGCTGAGCACAGCGCCACCCCCAAGAGGGACGCCCCTCAGCTGAGAGCCCGGGCGCGGGGAGCCCCGCGTGCAGGACGGCAGGACGACGAAAAGCGGAGGACCCTGGACATGGGTCCCCTCCAGGGGGCTCCGCTTCTCGCTCACGGGGCCCGCACCCCCCTCCAGGCCTCTTCAGCGGCCACCCAGCCACCGGGAGTGTGGGCGAGGGAGCTGGCACAGGGCTATTTTGAGAGACTAGAGGCTATTTTGACGGCTAATAGGGTTTGCTGAAGCTTAAAAGACAAGACCCATGTAGAAATATTCACAGAAGGGTGACTGCACAGGAGTTATTTAAGGCGCCACATCCTTTTAGCCTCGCCTGGCTGTGTGGCGTCCCCCGGGCTTTACGTAAGCGGGAGGCGGGAGGCGGCCATGGACTCGGCCTGGGCCCCGGTGTCCTGCAGGGGTGGGGGTGGGGGTGGGAGCACCACGCAGACAGCCTGCGGAGATGGGTGGACCCCAATCTCCGACTCCTCCCTAAACACCTCCTTGTTGATGGCCTGGCCCACGCTTTGGTGAGAGAACAGGAAGAAGCCACAGAGAGGGTTTTCATCGCCCATCCCGCATATCTACACAGGTGCTGGCATCTGTACCCACGCTCCACATTCCCTCCGGCCACCGTGGATCCACGGTCCTCACCCGCTTCCCGGGCCGGCCTTTCCCCGCTGGCCCCATCCCCTCCAGACCGCACGGCGCCCACTCACCTCCTGCACTCCCCCACCCGCCTCCCCCGAGCCTCCGAGTCCCAGGCAGCCCCACGGAGGGGACGCGGCAGCAGCAAGTCGGGTGACGTGGGGAAAGGAGCTGGTCTGCTCTGGAGAAGAGATGGCGTGCTGGGAAAAGTGGCCGGCGCTGAAAGCTGCCCACACGGTCCGACAGCTGCAGCGGGGGACGGCTAACGCTTGCGTTCGCAAATGTTAGCATCTCCCAGTATCCAGCCCTTCCTGAGGTGCTGCGGACGGTGACACGGAGTTAACGGACACTGGGCCTGGAGCACGGCGCACGGTGTCTCCGATGCAGCGACGTGGGGGAAAGCTTTTGGTGCATTTTTTATGTTTTGTGTTGTTTTGAACCATTAGAGTTCACTGAACTGAAAAGACCAAGCTGTCAGAGTTCATTTTCTTCCCAGATCAACCAGACTGTAGAATAACACAAAACATTTCACTTTACAATATAATTTGTATCTTCAATTTACTCGCAGCCCTGGGAATCTGACAGGTGCGGTATTAAGTGAAAGCTCGCCTCTGAAGGCTCACTGAAAGGTTATAAGCACGAGGCAGCAAGCTCCAGGGGACGGCCGCCTGCCTGCAGCTCACACCTGCACTTGGAGACCGGCCCGGGGCCCTTCGTGGGTCTCCCTCTGACATCTTTGTGGCAAGTGTAGAATGACCATCCGTTAAGGAAATTCACTAGCTAATAAGTCTTCTAGAGAACAAGAGATATTATTAATACCTTGTGTACCTACATCTGAAATTCTTTCTTTGTGGACCCAAAGATGACATGCATAAATGTACCTTATTCCTGGAAAGAAAGGCTATGAACGTATGTCACGCATTTTTGTCAGTTGATTCTGTAATAAAGACCACTTCCCACTGATGTGAATTAAGTCAGTCAGGCAGTTGCCCAGCTCCTGTTTGATGAGCACCTACTGTGTGCCAGGCAGCGTCACTGGACACTGAGCGGCCATTGAGATGAAGAGTGAGTTCCCCACTGCGGCCCCTAAGAGCCATGTACAGATCTACAGAATGCCACAAAAACACAGCAAGTGACACATAAAGTATCCAATATGAATAAAAATGCTCAGAAGCTGTTACAATCCTGTCAACGTTCCAATACTTATTCAACGTTATCATCACTTTTTTACAGATCTGCAAATGTCCCATGTATATAAATTCTTTACAAATTAAGTATTGCACAGTCAGGCTTTCCTGAAGATGGAGACCAAATATTATTCGACTTAAGTTCTGATCTCATCTCTAGAGAACAGCAGGAGCTTGATAGGTAACAGTGCAATTCCGTGTTCAGTCTTCATTCAAGGTGGTGTCATTTCAAAGAATGCATTTCATGGAGCTTCCATATGGAAACCACACATCTGGACGGTCACCGCGCTTGCGATGGCCAACTCACCAGAGCAACTCTACGCATTGTCTATCTGGACAGTCTTTTTTTTTTACCTTCTTTTAATTTTTCAGTTATAGTTGATGCACAAAGTTATGTTAGTTTCAGGTGTATGACATAGTGACTAGACATTCATATAATTTACTAAGTGATCACCCCGATACGTCTAGTACCTAACTGTAAAAGCTTCCAAAGATTTTTTTAAGAGATTTTTTTTTCCAAATAAAATGTAATAGTCAAACCATAAAAACCATTATTAAGGGGGGAGGGGAAGCCCCAACAGTGTGCAGGACACGTGCAGCCCACGTATCTGAACCAAGGTTCCAGGATCAACGGACAGAGACGGGGCGCTCAGTGCAACAGAATATCACTCGGCCGTGAGGAATGAGAAAATCTTGCCATCAGCGACCACATGGGTAAAGCTTGAGCGCATCACGCCTCATGAAACAAGCAGAGGAAGACAAATAAGCTCTGATCTCACCTATAGGAGAAATCTAAAAACTAAAACAGAAATCCCAACTCCCCCAGGAGAGACACGTGCTACTGTTTCCCATACGCGTCCTATACTCCAGGCACTGGCAGGAAAGGGCAGCCCTGGAGCCCAAATTCACAAAGGTGTGACTCCACCAGCATCCGCCTAGCTCCTGTCAGCACAGGAATCTGAGCCACGCCCACGAAGACCTGAGCCACGCCCACAGGAGCCAGGGCCACGCCCATAGGAGTCTGAGACCAACGGGAGCCTGAGCCACACCCACGGGAGCCTGGGCCACGCCCACAAGAGTCTGAGACCAACAGGAGCCTGAGCCACACCCATGGGTGCCTGGGCCACACCCACAGGAGCCAGGGCCACGCCCACAGGAGCCTGAGACCAACAGGAGCCTGAGCCACGCCCACAGGAGCTTGGGCCACGCCCACAGGAGTCTGAGTTACAGCCACAGGAGCCAGGGCCACGCCCACAGGAGCCAGGGCCACGCCCACAGGAGTCTGAGGCCAACAGGAGCCTGGGCCACGCCCACAGGGGCCTGGGCCACGCCCACAGGGGCCTGGGCCACGCCCACAGGGGCCTGGGCCACGCCCACAGGCACCCGCTAGAAGCTGAAGCCCCTGGCAGGACATCTTGGGGGAAACTAGCTCCAGTTCCCAGCATCTCCCTGGTACATGAGAGTGCAGCCCGGGCACCTTTCAGGGATGGCTGCTAGTATTGAAGGGAAGGGTGGCTGGGAAATGTGGACAGAGAAGCGGGTCGCGGAAATGAATCACACATATTTCTATTAACGACCTAACATCGCTGAGACTCAGTGCTTTTACCCATAATGTGGGGATATTACTGACATCTGCATGGGGGCTGTCCTACACACAGAAAGATGACCACCCCTGGGTTCTACCCCCTAGATGACAGGGGCCCCAGCCGTGACAACAAAACTGTGTCTGGACACTGCCCCATGCCCCCTAGGGGGCAAAGTCGCCCCTGGTTCAGAACCAAAGACAATGCTGGGACCCCGCCCTCAGGTGACACCAGGTGACCCCTCACCTCCCGCTCTCGACTTCGAACACCAGCGGGATGCCAGAGGGTCTCATGCTGCTGGCTCCCTTCCGGTCCCAGGATCGCAGGGGGTGAAAGTTTAGGGCGGAAGGCTCTGGAGAATGACACGAACTTAATAAAAGGTGCTTCGTCCGTTTGGATTTGCATCTAAGAGATGGTTCACGCATCGCACAGTGGGGCCCACGGCTCCGACCCTCACAGAGTGAAGTCCTTCAGCATGAAGCGCCACAGGGCAGTGCCCTCAGCACCAGCCCGGACCTCAGGGCAAGGCCCGCACCGACCCTGAGAATCCTTAAACAGACTCTGCCCTTTCGAAATGTCCCCTTAAAGAAGCTTCTCGAAAGGGAACCCCGGCTGAGAGGCCTATGTCACCGCCTTCCTTTGAGAGTCCTCTGAGTTTTCATCTCTGAATTAAGTAAAGAGGCAACGTGAATAAATCCTGACTGCATAGAAGGCCGATGCTACGTGCAGTAAACCAGGTAAAATAACCCAGAGATTATTTGCTTTAATGTTCAGCCATGCTTAATTATTACACCATGAGCAGAAGCATGCATGCTGCAGAACTGTACGGAAAATGTTAAGATAACTTATGAAAACGACATAAAGGATTAGCAGAACCCCAAGCGGCGGCCCAGCCCCGTGCCCGTGGGTGCACGTGGGAGCCAGTGGGTCCCATGGGGCAGCCACATCCCCAGCGCCACATCAGCGCCATTACGAGGGCCGAGCTGCCATCTGCCTTGGAAGCCCCGTCTTTGAGATGTCCATCTCAGTCCCGAGGAGGACGCCGGTGACTCTGCGAGAGACCAGCCAGAAACATGCTCAGGTGCAGCCAGGTGGGCCCAATGGCGCAGGCAGGCCTGCACCTCAGTGCCCCCGTACTGGGGCCCCAGCCGCCAGAGGGCTCGCTCAGGCTGGGACAGTCCCCTGGGAGAGGGCTGGGGTTCAAAGCCGCCAGAGGGCTCAGGCTGGGACAGTCCCCTGGGAGGGGGCTGGGGTTCAAAGCCGCCAGAGGGCTCAGGCTGGGACAGTCCCCTGGGAGAGGGCTGGGGTTCAAAGGGCAAGATGGTGAACCCGTGAGCTGGGCGAACGGCGGGCATGGTGTCCTCCAAGGGGACATTCATTCCCGAATGTCTCCATCCCACTGCCTTTGAACTTCTGTTTCTTCTCTCAGAAACAGTGTCTGTTTCCTCTTCCTGTGGGCCCTGAGCGGGCCCTGAGCGAGCGTGCGGGGACGGTGCTCCCGTCAGCAGCTGCCGTACGCCACTTCCCGGGGGGAACTGGGCCTGAGATTCGCTGAAAACCTTCCAGCCATCGGTCGTGCACAACCTCAAAAGGAAGCCGGTCAATTTTACAAATAAAGCAAAAGTAACAACCTCCCCGGAAACCCCAGGCTTCAAAGAAAGGAAAAAAAAAAAAAAAAGATGTTGAGGAGAAAAAAAAAAAATGCAAGCGTCTCTGAGCCCCGAAAGGGCTTTGCCTCTGGGCCTGCGATGCGCACGGAGGTCTCAGCTCACGCCTGCGACGCGCGTCCTCAGCACGAGGCTGAGCTGGAAGGAAACAGCTCCGTCCTCCCAGACCCCACGGCCTTCAGGCTGCCGCCGGAGCCTGGGTCCCCGAGGCGGGTCCCAAGCGAGGGGAAGGCCCCCGCCTCCCTGTCTCCCATCCGAAGGCACACGGTGCCCGAGGCACACAGCTGGCAAGGCTGCGCCTTCCTCCACAGCAAGGAAACCGCATGGCGCTGCACCTGACGACAGCCTGCCCCCCAGACCTGCGTTCTGAGCATCGCCAGGACTCACCCCCAACACACCCGGCACCTCACAGGCCGAGTCCCGTTCAGAGGCTTCCGGCCCTTTCCCGTCCTAACTCTGTGCCAAACTATTGTCGGCAGAGACATCCGCCAGCTCGCCATCCTGGGCTCTGATGCGTCTGATGGGTGTCACTCATCGGGGGAAACGTGCCGTACCGAAAAGGAATCACTACATTAAAAAAAAAATGCACGGAAAATTCACCAGATGGAAGGAGGGGCCACGTGCGATTGTGAGTGTGTAAACACATATCGCTCACATGAGGCTGGTGCAAACACCCCATACTGTGTTAACGAGTGGAGGACACCTCCTGGCCTGGACCTCAGGTGAGAGGCGGGAGAGGAAGAGGAACGAGACACGGCTGTCGTCCGATCAAGGATGCAGACGGGAAAGCCAGCATCCCGGCTGTTCTGGGCTGTTCCCACACGGCCCTGAGCAAGAAAACCAAGTGCCACCTCGAAGCATGGAATAAAGAGCCACAGGATCTCACGAATTCTGAGTTGGGATGAAGTTGCAGAGTTTGGAAGGACACATAGACGGTGAACTTGATTCCAGATAAAGTGAAAGCAGACAATAGATTTGATTGGCAATCTCCGGTGTTTAAATGATCAACGGCTAGACAAGACTCGACTGGGCAGGTTGGCAAAATCCGTAACATTCGATAAGCTGGTCTTCCGGAGGGTCTGCTTACGGCCAACCTCCGTTATGGCCAACAGCTCGAAACATCGTAAGCGTTTCAAAATCAACATAATGATCTCCTCCATTATCTGTGACTAGAATCTTGAGTTCTCAACCAGTTCCTAAACTGTGGTATTCTCTTGCTCAGTGTGTCCTATGTAAGGACCTGTGTCACTAAGCGTGAGTCTCCCTCGACAGACTGCAAGGGCCTTCTCCGTCACTCAGTGAGAACTCGACAAGCCACCACATTCTCCTCTTTTGCTCTGTTTCCCAGGCAGCTTCGAGCCTTTTGGCCTTTCGAAAGCTTCCCGTCTCCTCTGAGATCGTTTTCCCTGTTCTCTGTTGTATTCGTGACTCGTGAATCCTGACTTGGAAAACACACCAAGCCCTGTATGAGAGTGTGAACCACACTTAAACCACAAATTACAAACGCCACCTGCAGGCCGCAGCCTGGCGGGGAAGAACGCAGGGAGTTCGAGACGCGCCATCCACGCTCACAGACAAGAACACCTTTGAAAGCGAGTGACCATCACAGTCGCAAAGTCTGGTAGCTCCGAGAGGTGAGAATGTCGGTTTCGTTCATGTTTCATCCCGAGAGAGGGAGACGCACACAGTAAGGCCCATGAGAGTTCGAGTCTGGGGAGTGAAAGATTTTAAAATTCCGCTGCCAGTCTGGAGAGTCGATGAATGAATGTAGGAACGGTTTTGTTTCATTTTCTGCAGTCTGTACGAACCAGAAAGTCTAATTCTAAAAACCTGGACGTGGTCCTCAGTACGCCCTGTCTTTCAGTGTAGGAATGCCTTCTCCGTGCAATGAAACACTTAACAACACACGCGTTCTCCAGGCTGAGAAAGGGATCCAAGCAACCATCGGCTTGTTTCCTGCCTCGTCACCCTCACGCCTTGAGGTTCCAGTCAGGGACGATGAGTGTGCAAACACCCTCCTGGGTTTGAATTCAAGCCCTGAGACTGGAAGACAGACAGAGCAAGTCAAAGGCACAGCCACGTTCCTGGGACAGCCAGAGAGGCCTAACTGTGTGGCAGCCACCGCATAAGTCTTCAACATCAGCCCGCCCAACCCAAGCTGCAAAGTGAACATCTGGAAACAGTGGCCACCGTGAGGTCGAGGCTGGATGCCAGCCGCCACACACTCGCAGGGCGGGTCTCGCTTCTGGTGCAGCCTGCGGTCTCAGGTGGGAAGGGCGTCTGGCTCCCTCCGGGGAGATCACAGGCGCTTCTGGACGCTGACACACCAGCACGCGGCCGTGGCCACGTCTGAGCTGCGCCGATCGGAAACGTCAGCCCGCCATCTGGCCCCGTCAGACCTGAGAGCAGAGTTCTCACGGACGTCAGGCTGTCGCCGGCCACCGGCGTGAACGGAGCAGTGAGGGGCGGTGACCTTTGGGACACTTGGTACGCTCTACAACTTTGATTCCTGATTCACGCGTCGTTGCGCTGTCTTTGATTGCATTTCACAAGCCCCGTGTGCGGAGGGAGGGTGACTTGCAGAGACGCAGCCGAACGAGCACACAAATATTTAAGAGACCGCAGAGGAGGGTCCTGTCAATTTCTAAGCCGCGGGTGGTAAAACTGCGTGTCCAGCTGTGCCATTAAAACTTAAATACAGACTCTGGAAGCTTCTGGGCATCGCTGCTGATCCCACAGAGGCAAAGGAATCTCTGATGTGTGTGAGGAGGAGGGGTGCGGGAGGCCGGCAGCTTCTAAGATGTCAAGCTAGCGGCTCACAGGCAGCAAAGGCAACTAGATAAAGTCATAGAAACAATGTGATACGATATCTATGTTAGGTCTAAAGTAAGTTACTTTATTGCAACGTGAACAAGATCTTGTCCTTCTCAGAGTTCCCGGGACTCCATAGAGCTTGGGAAAAAATGGTGCCCCTCCACCAGACAGCTCCTGATGGGGCGGGAAGCTAAGTCGGAGCGTTCTGACTTCCATACTTGAAATTCCCTCCGGAAAACAGGACGCCTTGTGGCAGAGAGCTTTAGGGACACGGGGGTGGGTAAAACAACAGTCTTTGGGAAACGGGGGACACGCTCAAGATCCAGGGGCCACAGTGGTGGGTGCTCGGGGAGTGGGCTCCTGCTGGGTGGCCGGACGCCCGGGCCGCCCAGCCCTGCCCGGCTGCGTGTCTCTCCGCCAGTGACCACGCTGTCACGCCTCGACTTCCCCACGTGGGAAGTGGCCAGGAAAACAGCGGCCACCGCAGCGTGCTGCAGAGGGTGCGAGGGCACACGTGAGCGTGCGCTTGGCTCGCGCGTGCAGCAACACATCACACAGACAAGTGACACGAGGACTCCATTAAAGCCGGCACTGGAGCCAGGGTGTTTGAGAACATGCGGGGTCAACGACCAGATGTCGAGATGGTCTTAAGTTTTAAGTAGACGGCTACAAGGCGGCAGTGACCTTCTGACGCCCAGCTGAGCGTCCCCAAACCAGGAGTGTTTCTGTGCCAGAGGAGCAGCGTTTGGGGCGGGGGGACGTGGGGGTGGAGATGACAATTATCGCCGTCCAGGCGTGTGTCGGCGTCCAGATGCCTCCTCCGTGCGGTTCTCTTCTGCGAGTCACGCTGGCTGGGGACGCGTCCCTGCAGGATGTGTCAGCTGTGACCGCAGTGCAGATGTGTTTGCGCTTCCCAGAGTCCGAAGCTGCACAGATAAAAGCGCCTTTACCTGGAAGCAACGCGGCTCGGCACGTCGGACACACACAGGCGCGCACGAACACACACGTGTGCACGTGTGCCTGCATATATCACACACAGGTGTGCACGCACAAACATGCACACATATGCACGTGTGCCTGCACACAGCACACACAGGTGTGCACACACATGTGTGCACATGTCCTGCACACAGCACACACAGACACACACAAACGTGCACACGTGTGCACATGTGCCTGCATATATCACACATGTGTGTGCATGTCCAGTACACAGCACACACAGGCGTGCACGAACACGGGCGTGCACACACACACATGCACGTGCTTGTCCCCAGAAGCTCTGTGGGAGGAAACGGCCCACATGGGTCGGGGGGCGGGCTCAGACTCCCAGAATCCCCCACGGGACACGACGTTTCGCGTCTAGCACGACACCTACCGCGGGGTCTGGCCCTGGGGCTGTAACGCTCACTGGGGCGCCTCCGGGGGCCGCGGTCCGCGTGCACGCTGGCTTCCACCCCGTGACCCCGCAGGCTCGCCCCCAAGCCCTGGCCACCTTCCCGGCCAGGAGGGAGGGACAGCACGTGTGGCTTCTCCCTTGAAGGGTCTCCCTTCGCTCCCTGTGGCCGAGACGCCGTCACACGCCGGTATCCCCGGCTGGGCCCTGCAGAGGTGGCCCGGTGGGAGGGGACGCAGGGACGAGGCTGGCTCTGGTGTACAGGGCACGCACAATTCCCGCGAGCACGAGTGAAGCCGCCGTGTCCCCCAGAAACAGCGGCACGGCCTGGGAGACGCCGCACAGGGTCTCCGGGAGGGGGGGTGCCCCGGGCCACAGACCACGTGGCTGTCACCCCACGCAGCTGAGGGTGACGCCCAGACACTTTCGGGTAGCTGGGTGGGGGCAGACGACGGAGGAGGAGGGAGAGGGAGTGACAGAAGCATCTTGTTAGAACAGAACAGACTCTCGATCGTCATAGCAGCAGCAAACAAACAAACACAGTGAGTGTGGCTGCACCCCTTCCTGTCAGGTGGACAGTCACTGTGGTGGCAGCGCTGGCAGTGCCGTCACCAAGTCACGCGACTCCGGGGAGTGGACCGTGCCTGACCCTTGCAGCCACGGGGGCGTGGCACGCACAGCTCGGGCGCCAGGACGTGGCCGCTGCAGGGCAGGTCAAGTCCACGTGGGGGGCCGTGCGGCAGGGCACGGGGTCCCCCCCCCACGACCTCCCCACCGCCACACCAGGGGCCTGTCCGGCGGGCCCGACGCGGCCACGCCTGGGAGCCCTGCTGAGCCACGTGACGGCGTCCGGGGTTTCCTCGTGACACCGCACGTCTATCTGCTCAGCCTGGTGACAGCGCAGAAGCCAAGAGCCACTTCACCGCGAGGCAGCTGTGGGGGCTCTGCCACGTCCGGCTACGGCACGCAGCGGGACTCAGACGCAGGGCGATGCGCTGACGGTCGCTTACTGCTCTGTTCTGCTGTGTGAGGAGCAGACGTTACAACCCCGAGCACTGCAGCTTTTCAGAGGCATTTTAAGCTGCCACTCACAAAAGTCAGTCCTGACAGCGAGAAGGGGGGATTCTAGGGCTCCCCTCTACGGCCCTCGCCTTATGGATGGGGGTTCAGATGCTGAGAGAGGGCCATGGGACTGATGTCAGGCACCGGGCACGTGGCAACGCAGGACGCCCGGGCCACGGAGGGAGGATTCGGCCACAGCAACGTAGGACCGAAGACGGACAAGGCTCACGCACACTTAACCCCTACCAGGGGCCTGCTCGGGACGCTGCGGCCTCAGGCGCACGAAGCCAGTTTCACCCCCGCTGTCCCAGAGGGCAGCAGCAGCACCCAGGAAAGGCGAGGAAAAAGGCCCTTGCTGCTAAGGGTTTGGCCACACGGTAGACAAAAGGCAGTAAGGAGAGGCAAAGGCATGAGAGAACACGCAAATTAAACCCGCACTGAGACACACGACGTACTAGCAAAAGGACTAAAATAAAAAAAAAACAAACAAACAGTGAAAACAGGAAATGCTGGCGAAGACGTGGCAAGGCTGGTCATTCCTACATGGTCAGTGGGAGCGCCCAGTGGCTCCGCCCTAACTGGGAGGTTCCCTATAAAGCTGCACATACGATCACTGTCCACCTCAGCATTTGCATTCCTGGGCATCTGTGCCAAAGAGACAAAGACTCGCGTTCACCCACGAAGCCACACACAAATGTTCACAACAGCTCTGTCTGTCATAGGCTCAAACCGAAAAGCGTCCACATGTCCTTCCACAGGAAAATGCTTAACATAGCTGTGCCACGTCCACTCAGTGACGCAAAGCGACACGTCCCCGACACGACCCCACCCCTGAACCTCCAGCGTGAAGCAGAGTGAAACGAGCCCGTCACCGCAGAGGGCTACATGCCGCGCGATAGCACGCTTTCCAGGGACGGGGGGTAGGCGGGTCCTGGAGGTGGTGGGGAGCGGAGGATGGAGGACGTGCGATGAACGGGCAACGAGAGGGGACCTGGGGTGATGGGAACATCCAGTGTCTCGACCTTGACGGCGGGTTCGAGAACGCACGCCTCCTGCAGGCAGCGGTACAGCGGGGAGGGTCTGAGTAACGTGCATGGAATGCATCCATGATCTGTGTGCGTTTCTCTGGTTGCGGTTTGGTGCCACAGTTTTGCAACGTGTTACCAGTGAGCAAATCTGGGTACAATGTATCTAACCTCTGTCTGTGTTACTTCCTACAAGGACACTCCCGAATCTACAACTGCAATAAGAAACAAGGGAGCTAAAGGGACGCAAACAGAAATTTCTCCTAGGAATCCCACGTGGTTGAGAAGCTGACGGCCGCTGCTGGTGTTTACAGAAAATGCAAAAACCCAAGGGCTGGCAAGGTCACCAGCGACAGCCCTAACGGGGAGATGACCAGCGGGGCACGTGTTGAATATTTCATAAGTAGAAAGAAATGCTCCCGATCTTCTAAAAGCCAGAACATGTGAAATGCAGACACCTTTCAAAACCCTAGCGCAGAGCGCTGAGGATCGCTTTGCCTAAGAAACACGTGGATGACATTAGACGGCAAATGGGTGGCAGACAGTCCCCACTCTCTGCCCTTGACAAAGGCTAACGGTGGCTCACGCTCGGTTTTGTTTTTCTCCAGGCGGCAGAGCTCAAGTTCTCAGCTCTGGAGCCCAGGGCTGGCGCGCGGACACGTCAGCATTAGCAGCTGCATCACAGGACGGGGAGCCCGTGCACTCCGGGCGAGCACCCCTCAGGCCCCGCTAAGAAGGCGGCCCTGGCAGGCGCGGCTCTGCCCCTACTCACTTGTTCTGCATCATGTTCATGATCACCCAGTCGGAAGGGTAGACGTTCTTCCCGATGAGGTTCTTGAACATGATGAACGTTTCCATCAGGAAATCCTGAAACGAAAACCACGTCGTTGGCACGGCCCACCGGGGACGAGGTGATGCCCGGCCCCTGCCTGGGGTAAGCAGATTGTAAGAGGCCGGCCGACGACGCCCTCACAAGGAACGGGCCGTGTTTCAGGGCCGGGCCCGACTCCCCTCTGCCCGCTGCCTGAGCGCCACCCGGCCGGGGTAGCTAGCACCCAGGGTCTGCTCGGAACCAGTCCCCGGCTCGTCTGTGTAACGGTCACAGAGACTCAGGTCCCCAGAGGTCACAAGTACGCACTCGCACGTGAGGCACGTGAGTCAGGCGATCACTATTATTGATGACATTTCTGATATTGACCCTAAACCCATTTCTCGTCGTGGACAGGGCCCTGCAGGTGAATCTGGGATTTTATCTCCCTTCCACTCCGTTTCCTTCTGTAAAGCGGCAGAGAAAGGGTAAAGGGCTCCGGGAGGGATGAGCGGCCGGTCAGCTGCGCGCAGGTGGCTCCCTGCGCACCGCCAGAGCGCATGCGCGCTGCCAGCTCCTCGCTCGGGTGGGGGGCCGCCGCCCTCCGCGGTGGCGCCCGGGGGCCCCGCCCTGCCCCCGCCTGAGGCCGCGCCTGGCATCGCGCGGGGCGCCCGCCTCCTGGCGGCTCCATCCCTCGCCTGCCGGAGGCACGAGGGTTTCCCGGCTCCGGCAGCTGTGCTGAGCTAACCCGGGGTAAGGCCGGGATGTCCCCAGCGGGCCGCACGGCCCCCCGAGCAGAATCCGCCTGGCGAAGTGAGGCCGTGGTCAGCGGCTGCCGAAGCGTGGACGTGTCTGGGCTGTTTAATCTCCTGCATCGTGACTGCGGGCAGCGGGGTGCAGCCCCCAGTGGGGAGCAGGCCGTCAGCAGCGAGGAAAGCGATTCGGGGCTCACGGCCCTCACTGGGCGCTTCCCGCAGAGGGGCGCACGCTACACTGGACGGCGACAGCAAGCCGAGGTGCCGAGTTCAGAGCCGCTCTCTGCGGCCTGGACAGCAACGCCAGGCTCTCCCGTGGGTGCAGGCCTGGGGTCCTGGCACGCTCAAGAGGAAACGCAGCCCCGGGTCCCCCCCCATCTCGGCTGCCACAGGCTCCGGCCACCCGGCCTTGATGGCAGCCGTGTCCCGGGCGCCTGCCTGACACACGGGACGGCCGCTGCCCCTAGTTTAAACACGGAAATTCGTAGTTCACTGCTTAAGTGTCCCCACGTTGTCACGAGTTTCACGTTTCAACGGCCAGGCTGCTCGTCCTGCCAGCGGAGGGCTGTCATTTCGCCGCCTCTCCATTTGCATGAAATTGCCGGCGTTCTTGCCAATCGCTCCTCAAAGCCCAATAACGGAGATGCAGGGTCTGGCTTTCGTCATTCCGGAAGAGAAGCATATTTCCCCAATTCTTCTTTTTTTTAAACTTTCTTTTTCTTTCTAGGAAGCTTCGCTAGCATGGCTCAGCCGCTGAAGGGCGGCACTCGGCTGATCGGGGAGACGCTGCCCGCGAGGCCCCCCTGTCGTGGGCGCCACTTGAGCCTGGCCGTGGCCCCCGCCAGCGCGTCCGCCTGGCACGGCTTCTAGAACAGACGACTCCGCGGGCACTTCCCAGGCCACCGGGGGAGGTGGAGGACTAACCGGAGAGCCTGTGAAAACTTGACCTTTGGACGCCCATCCATTTCTGCTGCGTTCTGTGGTTTGCTGATGGACAAGACGCCCACAGACGAAGTGGGCGGCTCTAGCGATAGCGATCAGCATATCCCAGGGGACAAAGCTTGTCAAAAAAGCCACCTGCTGCTGCCCACGCCTGCCCCACCTGCCTGAATGGACGGTCATCTTCTCTCGCCTGGCCTGCTCGAGGGCGACCCTCGCCCACCCACCTATGTCCACACATCACCTCGAGTGATCGTCTCCAATTGCACCCACCATTCCCCAGTCTCCCACTTAACCCACGTCCCCAGTGGGTCCCCGGTGGTCTTAACGACAAAGCACCTTAACGCTTACGAGCAGAACTCCCAGAATCAGAGCTAATTAATAACAGGGCACAACTCAAGGCCCCAGAGGCCCTCCGGCTCCTGCTGTCGACCAGCACAGGGACAGGAGCTCGCGGGCGACTCCTTCGGGGGTTCGCAGGGACCCCTGAACGCTCCGCGATCCTGAGGCCAGGAAGAGGAAGCCAGAACGAGAGCAGCAAAGAGCGTCTGAGCGTCAGGGCCCCGTCGTCTGTCTGTCCTCGGTTGGGCCTCCCCAGGTGGCTTTGCGAACCCACCGGAGGCCCCTCTGTGCGCAAAATCATGCTTAGAATAAGAATGTTTACACCGGCGTGTTCTCTGAAGGCTGGCCCCGAAACCCAGGTGTGGGGCAGGGGCCCAGGTAAACTCACCACGACGTCCGTCCTCATCTTCCCGAAGGTCTTAATCAGGTGGGCGTAGTGAGAGTCTTCCATCTGCCGCAGGATGGCCGTCATGCACGCCACGAAGTTGCCCTGCGGGCGAATCGGGAGGTGCCGTTAGGTGGGGAGGGCGGGCGGGAGGAGGCTCCTGGGAGAGCTGGCGCCCACCGGGAGTCCGGGATGGAAGCCCGCCAGGGAGAAGCCGCGCGGGCCGCGGGCAGGGGGCCCCCAGTTCTGTCCCGCCCCCCGGATGACAGAATAAGACAACTAGTCAGACACCTCCAAACTCGCAACCCTTGTTAATTTTTCTGTTTCCTCCTCTCTAGCTGCATAACATTAACGCTTCCTGACACAGGGTCACACAGGCTGGAAGTACATACACCGGCTTTAAATACTTCTGCATGAGACAGGCGAGAGTTACAGACGGGACGGAGATCACAGCTCTGCGTCTGTGCTGCCTGGCAGCCGGTGCCCTTATCACGGGGCCACCGCGCGGGCGGCCACACACACCCCTGGGGCCGCGCAGAGAGGCCGCTGTTTCTCAAAACTCGGCCCGTGTCCCCGCCGGCCCTTTTGCAGGCCCCGAGCACCGAGTCCACGGTGAGTTACGGGCCAATTCTCCCCCGCAGGAAGGATGCGGGGGGCGCGGGCTCGTCGGAACGTGGAGGGAGAGGTGGGGCTTCTCCCAGCAGACAGCAGGGAGGGGAGCAGGGGGAGCAGGAGGACAAAGGACAGCGACAGTCAACGCGAGACCTGGGGAGACACGGGCCGAAGCAGTCGGCAGGTGGAGGCGGCCCACGTGTGCGTGTCTGCGTGTGCACGTCAGTGTGTGTGTGTGTGTGTGTGTGTGTGTGTGTGTGTGTGTGTGTGTGTGTGGGCCTGGGCCTATGCGTGTGTGTGTCTGCGTGTGTGGGTCTATGTATGTGTATGTGCGTGTGCGGGTCTCTGTGTGGGTCTGTGTGCGTGTTTCTGTGTGGGGAGGTCTGTGTGTGTGTTTTTGAGTGTGCGGGTCTGTGCATGTGTGTGTCTGCCTGTGTAGGTCTGTGTGTGCCTGTGTCTGTGTGTGTGTGTGCATGTCTGTGCATGTGTGTTTCTCTGTGTGCAGGTCTGTGCATGTGTGTGTATTTCTGTGTGTGCAGGTCTGTGTGTGTGTGTTCATGTCTGTGTGTGTGTTTGTGTGTATGTGTGTTTCTGTGTATGCAGGTCTGTGCGTGTGTCTGTGTGTGTGTGAGTCTGGGTGTGTGGGTCTGTGTGTGTGTGTGCATGTCTGTGCATGTGTGTGTTTGTGTGTGTGTTTCTGCATGTGCAGGTCTGTGCGTGAGTATGCATGTCTGTCTTTGCGTGTGTGCTCTGCGTGTGCACACGAAGGGCTTTGCCTGGCGGGTGGGCAGGCCGCTCAGCGGTCCAGCTGCCGCTGACGGCAGCGTTTGGCCTCTGGGGTTCACGGCATCAGCATCTTAAAAGCTTTCCTTGCTCTTAAGTATTTTCCCCTAAATTAATGACATTTTAAGAAACATAGGACATATATTTTCTCCCATTAAAGTAGCACAAGTCTGACAAAATTGTAAGGTGAGACCTACTTCCAGACGCGCCCCCGGTTTCGCCCTGTTAAATGAGTTCCCAAATTGCATTCAAACGAACTCTCCTTTGCAAGCAGCATGTTTAAATGCCTGGACTGTCTTCAGGGTTAATTTGAGATGCACGCTCCGCGGAGCCACGCTCAGGCCCGGGATCGTTCCTGCTCGTTCTCTATCTGGGGACACACGTACGCTTCCGGACACGCCCCCAGAGGACGCCGTTCGCAAACTGAACAGATACGATGACATAACACGGTCTCTCTCCGTTCGCCCAGAAATGTAAATTATTTGTGCACGACGATAATTACTGAGGTCTCGCTTCCAAGTTGGTGTTCGGAGGAAGAGCTAAATCATGCTTGATTTCCAGCGGAGAGATGATCTGTGAAACAGCTAAGTGTCTACTCACGAGTATGAACGTTTGAAACGCGTAACGATCTGGCCTCCCGCTGACGTCAAGAGAAGCCAGCTCTGCCCCTTCTTTATGCCACGAGATGCCACCTTTTGGGTCGTGGTCGTCATCATGTTCCCTGTGGATCGATGTCAATGCATCGAGGGCTGTGCCGAGGCCATTAGAACCAGGGTCGCGGCTCGGTCACACCACCCATTCTCTCCTGACACCGTTTCGTCGGCGGTGACCCCGAGCTGAGAAGTGTTCCCATCCGAACGAAGAAATAGCAAAACGGGTGTGAACCCAGCACTGCTGGCTACGAGCAGCACTTGGTGGCTAAGCTCATTTCATCTCCTCTTATCCGGTTGCACATTTTAATTTTTTTTTTTCTGAGCAATCTGAGGCCGCTGCGGATGGCCAGCAAGGCCCGCGTGGGCCCAGGCGCGGCCAGCAGTGGCTCGCGTTAATTCTCACAGTCCTGAGAGTTTACACAACGGTGACGCAGGATGAGAACCACCCGAATCGCAAAGCCAGCTCTGTCTAATCCGAAGCAACACCGCGATGCGCTGAACGTGACATGTCAGGTTCAAAGGAGGAAGGCAAGACCCCAGAGCAGCCTCGAGCACGCCGAGGGCACGAGCACAGAGCGACACTCACGGGACAAGCCAGGGCGTCGGGAGTCTGGCCGGGTACTCCGGCAGGTGACGTGGACAGACTCAGCGGAGGGGCCGGTTGCCAGCAACACTGAAAACTCGTGCAAGGCCAAGGCCGGGACAAGTGACATGAAGCAGACGGTGGAACCTCACGATAATGCAGTGATTTCATAAAGCAACTCCCGGGAAGAGGAATGTGGCCAGCCAGGGAGCCTTCTCTTGCGCTGAGAATGTCACAGCAAAGGCACCTGAGTGGCCTCCTAGCAAGGACGGAGCAGGCCCGAGGAAGGAGCAGAGGCAGGCCATCCCCACGAGGGAGGCCCGAAGGCCCGGCGGGGCACGCGGGCTCTTCACTTAACCCAAGGGACCGTCCCATGACTAACGTGCACAGTTCACTCTTTCCTTCCTCAGAGGAAGCACATTTTCCAGGGTCAGCTTCTTTCTAAGCTAGAGCTTCGGACCCCACTAGGAAAGAGGCGGCACACGCCGGCTAGAATCCACAGAAATGCACCCCCTTTCCTGTGGAATGGCGTTCCAGCACTGGTGAGCCAGCACTCTCAGAGGACGGAGGATGCAATGCCGGCACCATGCAGCCTCGCGGTCACACGAGGCCCGGGAGCCCGGTGCAGAGGGTCGGTGGGCTTCCGGGACAGACAGGCAACGCGGGTCTTTATGACAGCTCTTATCTGAAACCCGTTTGACACTAGCAACAGAGAAAGGAATAACTGAAAAGAAAATTTTTATTCTGCAGAGTCAGAAGAAAATGACCATTCTCTGCTTTTCACATGATTTATTTGAAATACATTTAGAAGTCCTCCAAAGCATTTATTTGAAATGATGGGGGAGATCGGAGGCTGGGTCGGAGCGGGCTGCACAGAACTCCTCCAGGAATCTGAGCCTGGGGACCAAGTTCCAGCCCCAGCGGCTGAGTAAAAAAAATGAGTAAATAAATAAAAATAAGACAGGTTCCTTGTGACTTCAAAGCAATGCAAACTAGAAACAGAGGAGGCAGGATGCCATTGCAGGAAATTTAAAATTCAGGACAGAGAATGCTTAATGAACAAAAACTGTGAACTTCATTAGTAATCAAAGATGAAAATGCTATGTCATTATTTGCTTGCCAAAATAGCAAAGAAGTATTTAAGTGCTGATCATGTTAGCAAGGGGGCCGGCGATGAGAACCCTTACACGCTGCTGGTGGGAGCAGAAATTGCTATAACCTTTTCAAAAAGTCATTTAGCGATGGGTTTGAAACATCTTGGGGAGCAGATACTCATCCCCTCGGTCGTTCTAACAGCTCACTTAAGGGGAGTCGTTCAAAACAGGAGGCGTCACGCCCGGCGCCGTCCACTGCACCACCGAAAACATCCACGTGTGTGCGAGAGCAAGAAAGTGCAGGAGTAATAGGGTGTTTTGCAAGACTACGAGATGGTACACCAGATGTCGATTCGATGTGAACCTCGGATAGACAGAAAAACATGAGTGTGTCCCAAACATCGCACTGGAAAGACGTGGGACACATCCACATGTAAAAACGGATGTGCTGTTTATCCGAAGTTCAAATGGAACTGCGTGGCCTGTGTTTTTATTCGCTAACTCAGGCAACCATTCCGCAGTGGTATGAGGAAATATCACGCGATCATTAACCACGCAAATATGAAATAACACGAGACGATGCTGGAAGAACAAAACCGGATAATTACATATATGCATTTTGTTAATCTAAAGAATGCAGCACAGGAAAAATAAATAAATAAATAAATAGAAAAGTAGAAGAAAAGATACCAGATAGAGAGTCATCAGAGGTGGGAGAAAGGGCCCAAAGCAAAAAGGTATGTTAACCTCTTAAAAGGTCCTGAAAGGGAAAAATTTCACCTGGAAGCAAAAACCAACCCACCCTTCTTCTGGGCCCCCCGTTCCCTACTCCCTTATCGCCGAAGATACCGCTCACGGGGCTCCCCCGTCTGGGGGCGTCTGGTGACCGCTCTGCGTGAGGCCTGGCCTGGGCTGGCCGCTGGGCCCGCCCAGAGCCACCCCTTGTGACCCGGTCTGAGCCCTGGGTGGGTCCCCGGCGCGCCAGGCAGGCGAACAGGTGGCAGGGAAGACAGGGAGAGCTGAGGGCACGCAGCATGGAGGGCAGGTGACACGGAACAGCTGAACTGAGGCTGGTGCAACTGAGAATGGGAGAATGGGGCGCCGGGGGCAAGGAGGGCGCGTTCTGCGGCAGGCGAGCGGACATGACCTGTCACCGTGGGATACAGACACGAAATGCCAAAGGCAGGACAGAGTCAGGAGAACGAGAATTTGGGATGAGCCCTTCAATTGTTGAACAGTGATTGTCAGCTCTCCCTGGCTGAAGGTCCAAGTGCAGGAATGAGAAGGAAAAATGAATGAGAAGGAAAAAATCCCAAGGGACTTAATCCGGAGCTTGGGGGGGCTGTGACAGGGAGCCCCCCCCTTTTCCATAACAGAGGCAGACGGAGCCCTGTGACCAGACTGTCCAGTAGAAACTTGCTCTGGGGAAAGCACTGACCAGAAGAGGCTTCTCGAGGGACCTCGGAGCTGACACTTCACGAGGCGCACGTGTCCTCCCTCCGGCCACGTGGCAGAAACGTGAACTCACTTCCAAGTGCTCTAAAGGCCACGGGCTCTGGGAACCCGGGCGGGAGGGCGGGCACGGGTCTGAGCAAAATAATGCCGACGCTCCACGCCAACGGTGGGGATTTATTTCGAGATTGTAAACAGGTTTTCGCCCCGGCAAGTATTCTCATTTATATGGGGGAAACGTCAAGTATATTGATGAAAACAAACCAACCTCATAACCATCATGAGCAGTAAAGGAAAAAGTAAATCCTCCGGTGACATTTTCAATACATCGCTAAATGACACCGGGCGAGCATGGTCGCCGAGGCGGGAAGATGTACGGCTCGGTGAATTCTGAACGACTTCCATCTCGGGGGGCGTTCAAGCTGAAGACTCCGGGCGGTGACGCGGGCCCGTGGGAGCTGGGACACAGAGCCGGGGCGCCACCAACGAGGCGGCTGAGACTCGAGATGGCCCCACGTGGGGGTCGGCCCCCGGTGCAGACGGGACGGAAGCCCACGGGCGCACGAAGCTTTCTGCTTTCAAGGGGGAGAGAGCCAGCGGTGGCCTGTTTGGGGGTCCCGCTCCCGTACTTGGCAAACGTTATTTCTCCTGTGGTTAATTCAATAACGGACCAAGTGCATCAGATACGATAGCAGGACCGAACCGGGTTCTCTGGTTACAAGCGAGGTTCTTGGAAAAACGAGTATCATTCACACCGTCTGAACTCACTGTGCGTTTTCCCAGAAAAAACAGTTCATGGTAAAAAATAAATAAATAAATAAAACAAAAAACAAAAAACAAAAAAACTCAGAACTGTGCTTGGCTTTATTTTTCTGTTATTTTTTCAAGAAAAATACAGTCCCATTATGCCTTTATGCACTATAGGGTTAATTTTTACTCATTTTGTTTCCAAAATATTGTGATTCCTTACTTTAATAAAGGACCATAAAATGAAGACGGTTTGTAAAAATAAACGACACGACATTAAAATCAGCACGGTTGATCAGCTACACTATTGCTGTATCTATTAGCCATTTTCGACAACCGGCGACAAAATTAAACCTAAAATTTAAATTGAGTGCTTGGCTGAATTCATAGAATGCTGTTTTTTTTTTTATAATGTTGCAGACACTATAGGGAAAGAAATTTAATTTTATAAATGAAATCAATTTCAATGTTACGGTGGCAGTAATTGTAGGAAGGCATTGACAGGCCAAAAGGGCACATCTAGACCTTATGTTATCATTAACAATTACTTGCTACTTAATCAGTGTAATAAATTATACACACATTCACATTTGTTATGAGGATAAAAATAAAATTCAGTCAAATTTTATATGCACAATTATAGTTTATGGGATAAGGAGGAATATATACTTTATATTAAACTTCCTAATATGATTCACTTGTTGCTAACACAAGCCAGAGTAAAGCAAACAATTCTATATTTATTTTATCCTCCGCTCAGTAAATCAGATAACGTGAGAGCCTTAGGGAGTTCAGAATCCGCAAAATCTTCTCCCACGGTCTACAGGCTTTAACTGTCACACTTTTTCAACATCTTTGTACCTCAACATTTACACATCTTTAAATATACCGTAACAGAAACGAAGAATTCAGCCTAGACAAAATTTTATCGCCGAAGGATCAATATGCCTACGTACTTTTGATTTAAATTGACTTCTGTCCACAAAAGACATTATCACCATCATAGTGACAGATGAATGTGGAAACTCTTTACTGAATAAAATGAAATTCTTCCTCGTGGATCATAAAAGGCTCCTGTCCTCAATATGTATATTGGTTGACAGAGTCGGTAAGGAGGAAGCTATGTCACACACCACGTGTTAAAAAAAATCAGTGAATCATAAAGAAGATATTTTGAAATATGAGATTATTGTATAATGGAAACAGGGATAACCTTAATTATAATGTATTATTTCTTAGGAAATACTTATTATACATAAACATATGCACCTACTGTGAGCGTATATGCGCTCGACCGCTACCAATCACAAAGCATCACCCATAGCTTGTCTACTTATGACTTATGAGGTGCCAAACTGATTTTGGTGCTCACTGTCTTGGTGTTTATCTATCTCAAAATCCTCAGGAGGGTCCCTCGATCTGGGGGTGCCCAAGAGAAACTCTGCAGAGCGATGCAGCTGTCCGGCAGGTGTGCAAAGGCAAATCTAGCACGCACGAAGCACACCCCATGGAAGCCCCAAGCCCCTCCCGTCTGCAGCTCACGACAGCCTCGTGGAAACCAAAGCTCCCGGAGATTCTCAGGGAGCGGGGCCACGTGGATTACCCCAGCATAAGCTGAGGGGATGCGGCCACAGCAATGAGGAGATTGGAAGCGGTGTGTGTGCATGGTTTTGACAAGGACGACACCCGACAGAGTCCCCGTCGGCGGGCACTGAGTCAGGCGCATGGCGTTCCCGGAGGTGGGTCAGCTGACTAAACACAGCCCCTCCCAGCGTGAAGCGCAGGGAGCCTGGGCCCCAAACCACTCCCACGCCAACAGGACCAAGTGAGAAGGAGACGCACGAGGATGCTCGAGGGCCCCCGGCCATGTGTGGGACCATGGGGACAATCCGAGCATCACAATGAGCAACGAGAGTGATGGATTATAACACACTGAACCGAAATGAAAAATCCATGAGTCTCTACCGGTACACAGATGGGGTGAGGGGAGGACGAGGGGCAACGACAAAGCTGTCCCTGCTGGAAAACCGAAAGATGCACATGAACGAGTCAGCAAATCACCAGCCTCAACCCCAGAGGGAGCTCCGGGGTCTGGAAAGCATCAGGTCAAAGGTCACGGGGAGGCAGAGGCTTGCTGAATCGAGAAGTGTCACCTCACGGGTTCTTACAGCTATGTCATCAGCGAAGTAGTATTTTGTGCCAAAATATGTTTAATCGTGAGGAAATGGATTGACCGAATCAGAATACGGGAGCGGTGACAAGACACCTGCCCTGACCTGTTATATATAGAAGGCGGCGGGGAAAGTTCACTGGGGTACAGGTTACACTGCAAGAGGACGTCACCGTGAATTTTCGGAGGGGGCCGTGATATACTGACTCTGTATCATGCGGCCACAGGGGTGGTGAGTCATGATGTCCACGCGAACCGTCGTTCAGGGGAATCTATCTACATCATGATGAAAACAGGTAGATACACAGCAAAGGGAGGGCAGGGATAACACACACACACACGCATGAAGTGTCACACAGCAATGCGTCTGCTGGCACGTCCACGGGCCTGAACTGTCTCCCTTTCTCAACATGTTGGTGCCTAAACAGTTTTTAAAATAAGAAGCCGAGAGCAAGCAATTTTCTCTCTTCACGCTGGTGGTCCGTGACCATTAGGACAAAACGTCACAAATATTATAGAAGTGAGTTGTTAGAGACCGACGAGGGAGTTCTAAGGAGGCATTTCTTGTTCGGTCACGGGGACTGCTACTGGACACAGTGACAAGAATACACGTGACAGTGTATCTGTGTTAAATACGCTGGGGGAGGGGTGGTGGCTAGCTTTAAGTGACGCCAACCTAGGAATGAATACTCACTTAGGACGATGCTTGAGGGGCTAACGTAGGACGAAGTGGAGGGCTGCAGGAATCCTTCACTTATTTGGACCATTTACTGTAGATATATATATTCTGACCTTGGCAAAATACTCCACAGCGGAAGTAGAAAGGAAGGATAAAAGCACCCTGCTCCCCCAAATATGGGCCTTAATACCCCTCACCCCTTTTTCATTATTTTACAATACTTTCCCTTTTATGATAAAAGTGACACAGGTGTACGATAGAAAATTAGTTTAGAATCGAGAGTAGAGGCTCAAGAGGCAGACAGACAGGAATAATCACTCCAGCCAAGATCAAGAATACTGTATACAGGAGAACAGGCTACTTAGTCAGCCCCTCTGAGCCTCAGTCTCCTCACCTGCAACATGGTGATAGTGATTTTAACGTGGAGAACTCTTGAAAGGTTTAAATTAGTTGTGCGTGGAAGGCTAACAGCTCAGCGAATGACCGCTCGCTATACTGATGGGGGTGACGATGAAGAGTATGTGACCAGTAAAATACAAAACACACACTGAAGCATGCTTTAAAGTCACACAATCTGTAATACTAAAACTACAATACGTTCGTGACAGAAACAAAGAAGACCTGGAAAAAAAAAAATGAACAAATTCGTCGTGTTTATGGTTTAGAAGCATCCATCTAGTTAAGATGCCGATCGACATACAGTGACACAATGCCAGGAGGTGTTTATTGTAGAAATGAACAATCCGACTCTAAACGTTATATGGAAAAGCAAATAAGGTGATGCAGCCAAAGAAACTTTGAACAAAAGGGCAGACGCGCCTACCCAATGTTAAGGCTTATTATAAAATTACAGATATCAAGATCGTGGTTCTGTAAAAAGGCAGACATAGGTAAAAAAGAAAAAAAAACCTGACCACACACATAAGATAGAGTTCATTGATTTTAAACAAAGATATCAACAAATTCAATAAGAAAGTCTCTCTCTTCAACAAACGGCATTTTCAAATGGCACAATTAGACATCGTATTGAAAAGACACGAAGAAAAGGAAGGGAAGGATGAAAGAAGAAAGGAGGGAAGGAGGAAGGGAGGAAAGGGAGGAGGATCCACACCTTACATCATTCACAAAAATCAACTCAAAATGTATCACAGGCATAAATGCAACATGTAAGACAAAAGAACTTCCGGAAGAAAGCACAGGAGAGAACCTGCGACCTTGAGTTAGGCGTATATGTCTTAGGAGTCGAAAAGCATGACATGTAAAAGAACAAATGATACATCTACTTTTTCCAAATTAAAAACCTTTGCTCTTTGAAAGAATGAAAAGGGTGAAAGAGGAGGCTGCAGCCCTGGGAAAAATATGGCAAAATATATGCATGACAAAGAGCTTATATCTAAAATATATGAAGAACTCTGAACACTCAATAATAAAAACCCACAAAAAAAAAGGCAAGAAATTTCAATACACACTTTACCAAAAAGAGAAGTACAAAGGGCCAAGACACCCATGAAAACACGTTCAATGTCACTAGTCCTTAAAACATGCAAATTAAAAACCACAGTCAGTTACCAGCACTTACCTATTAGGATGGCTGAAGTTAAAAAAAAATAAATAAACAAATAAGCAGGAAGATTCAGAGCAACTAAAATTCTCCTATATTGCTGGTCTGAAGGCAAAATGGTAAGGCCATTTTGGACAACGGAGAGTTTCCTATATATTAATCATATACTTATCACGTGACCCAGCCATCCTGCTTTTGCTTCTAAGTATTCTCCCCCAACCATCCCACCAAAAATAAAAAATAAAAAATACACACAAACACACACACACCCATTGAAAGAGCTCTGTGCAAATGTTTATAGCCAACCTGTCCTCATAATTGCCCAGCACTGGAGACACTCTATATGTTTACTACCTAAAAAATGAATTGACAAACGAAGCTGCATATGTACGAGGAACAGTCCCGAGCAATGAAATAGAATGACAGCTAAGAAAACACGGACAATCCTCAAAACACTGTCCTACCTGCAAGAAGCCAGACACAAAAGTCGACACAGGGTATGATTTCACTTCTAGGACATTCCGGAAAAGGCAAGGACTACAGTGACAAAGGGGAGGGGCACGAGGCCTTTTATCAGAAGAATGCAGATATTCCAACGGACACAATGGCACATAGCTGTCAAAATTCCGAACTAAAAAGAATGGATTGTACTAGATAATCTTAATTAAACACAGATAATGAGAAGAAAATTTGAAAGTCATACAATTCCCTATAAGTGATCTGCAACTACTATGGACATTGTAGTGGACTCCTTCTTGCTCTTAGACATATCGAAACAGACTGGTTTTAATAAAAACGGGACCCTTCTTTAATTACTGCAGCTTCCACGTGGTTCTGTTATGTAGGAGCGCAGTCTTACATCACCTCTCTTGTTTCCCACACTTTTCTTGAGGATTCATGCCATTTTATTCTCGCACGTGAAATTTAGAGCACGTGATCGAGTTTTTAAATTTCAAGTCCTATTGGAATTTAAATTGTGATTCCATTGACTTGTTAAATTAATAGAAGAGGCTTAAGACATCAGCCTTCTTATTTACCTATATACCATTTCTCTGTGTTCAAATCTTTTACACATTCAGGAATATTTTGTGCTTTTCATCCTATGGATCTTAAATAGTTCTTGTAGTGTTGTTTCTTGTAGGAGTGCCGTTTTCAGAAAGGTTTAAAAGTAAATTTTGAGTATTTTTATTGATATATTTGGGAAAACTATGAAATTTCTAGATCTCTCTTATTACTCCCAATAGTTTTTCTTTCTTGAAGGTGGCAGCAGTTCCAAATCAGACTAATATCGGTAAATATTTTGCTGTCTTTTCTAATCACTGTCAGTCTCGGCTCTGTTCTGGACTTACTCCCACCACCAAGCCAAAGTAATGTTATAACAACAACCAGCATCTTCGTTATCTTAGAGAGTTTAGTGGGTGTGCCTTTAGGGCCTAGTTTTTTTACATATTTACTTTTTATCTTATTGAGATATAACTGACATGTAACATGGTGTAAGTTTAAGGTTTAGGACTTGTTGACTTGATACATTTGTCCATTGCAACATGTTTACCACCGCGCCGTCAGCTGACACTGGGATCGAGTCACATAATTACCATTTCTCTTTTGTGGTGAGAGCAATTTAAGATCAAGTCTCTCGGATGCTGGTTTAACATAGACTCTTATGGGTCATGTTAAGTATTCGGAACCTAGAGATTGTCTATAACAAAATGTGATGCTAAACCAATATGGTCGTAAATGTTATTACAAAATAAGAGCTTTCTTATTGAAGAGGAAGCAAACTGGCAAGAAAATTAAGCATCCAAAGGGCAGCTAGGGATGCTTTAAGTTTTTAATAATAGAGCAAACATGGTACTTCCTCCCAAAAATAATTATGTAATAATTATGTAATAAAACTTAAAAGAGCAACATTTTTCATAAATCTCATTTCCTAGGAGGGGGCCGAAGGCACGTTATTAATTCATTCATTTAAACATTTACAAAGGCTATTCTTGAAACCCTATTGGCTGGGCTGTATTAACAGGGAATTGATTGGCAGCTAGCTAAATGTCAACATTTGATTCACTTGTTAGAGTTGAGATTTGATTCACTTGTTAGAATTGAGATAAATTAGTGTCAATGTATCTCAACTTAATTTACCTAGTACCTGGAGTAAGGCGACGTGACACACTTGACAAGTGTATCTGTAGATGCTTTTGCAAAAACAAAACAAAAAATCCTCTTGGATGTCCACTTGTTGAGAAAAAAATATTCCAGGAGATATCAATCAAATCATATAGCAATTTGCCCAGAGTTATATAAACATCACTCATATTTCCACACAGACATAATGAAAGTACTAGGAGAAGCCATCCGCTAATCTGATCAGAAGTTAAATCTACATTTTGTAATTTCCAAATTACTTAGCGCTGATCGATGATGAGTATCAGAGTTTTAATTAAGAAACACAAAACAACTGGTGTGTTGTGATTAATCTCCGTGAACAACAGTCATGCATTTTCAAGATTATTATTTTTTATTTACGACAATCACAGACATTTACATTATTTGCCTCACGCAGAAAATTAAAAAGGAAGCATCACAAATCACATTGAATTCCCTTTACCTGAACCCAGACTCTAATCACAAGGCACACAGAGAAGATGCAAATTGGAAGTCACTTCGCAACAGATGTTCAGTCGAGATAATTTATTTTTTTATTAATCTCGCTCAGCCGAGATCTTCACAGCAGTCAGTGCAAGGTAAATCCACAAAGTGGTCCTATAATGACTAATTTTAATCACACTCCAGCATCACGACTCGTCTGTAACACGGAGTGGGTTTCTCACACGTTAATTATCTGGCTACACAGTTCAAAGTTGGCAAAACAGAATGCTCGCGGTGCCTGTCTACACGAGAAGCATGCCAGGTGACGAAGCCCACTCGTTTGGAATGTCCATCGGCTGTCACAGGAAGCAGAAATCCAGGCTGATCAGTTCAGCAGAAACCCGGGACAAGGAGGCAGTTGTGTATAAGGGTCAGTAGCCGGGGGTCACCGGGGGACCCAGTCCCCTCCGTCCGCTGTGCTCACGAGAAGGAGAGACACGCAAAGACAGCCACAGAGGAAGGACCACGTGAGGATGCAGTGAGAAGGATGCCGTCTGCAAGCCCCGGAGAGAGGCCTCACGAGGAACCGAGCCTGCCGACACCTTGGTCTTGGACTCTGGACTGTGAGGAAATGAGTTTCTGAAGTTCAAGTCCCTCCTCCCCACCCCGCCCCCTGTGGGACTCTGTCATGGCGGCCCCAGCAACATAGTACAACTTCTTTCTCCCTCGTGGTCCAGCCACGCGCTCCCCGGGGGCCTAGAACCTGCCAGCTCCCCTTGCACTTGACACACCGCCCCGCCTGTGCCCCCAGAAGAGGGCTGACCCCCAAAATGCCTCCCCCCTCCTCCAGAGCCTAGCTCTAAGGCTTCTTCTTCCAAATGCCAGGCCTGCTCCGTCCCGTTTCAAGTCACAACCATCTCTGTGCTCACCACATCCTGTCCCCTTATCTCGCCTCCTGCATACACCTGTCACCTGTGCACATCACACGCTGTCCCTGCCCATCCTAACCTCGCTCCTCATCTTCCCTCGCCGGAATGTACATTGCACGAGGGCAGGGACCTTGGCTAAGCTCCGATGGGCCTCCTGTGCCTAGAAAAGACCACTGAGCCCATGACGAGGATGGCTAGACGCGTGCATTGCTGTCAGTGAAAGGGACACATATATGAAGTCCGGGAAAGGAAGGAAGGAAGGAGGGAGGCCTGATACAAGCAAGTAGGAGAGGGAACTATTAGGTCTGGCAAAGGCCATAACTGAAAACAAGAAGACGCTGGTTCTCTCAATAAGAAACTGTACTTCTGAAGTTATCGATTTATTTTTCTAGTCTGTTTAAAGATTCCTAAGCCTATCGCTAAATGGTACCATTCTAAAGAAGTTCGAGCACTTATTGTCACGATAAGCCCGAAGGGTGTGCTCTGAGACTCTCACGGTACCAGCCTTGTGCTGGGGCCCACAGCACTGAATCCGTGTCGTCAGAGGGTCCCTGCGGCGGGCTTTGCCGTGGGGCAGCCGGGCGCGGGAGAAGGCCCTGGTGTCACAGTCTGCCCGTCTGTCCTCTAACGAGCCCCCTCGCCAGGCTCCCACGTTCGAAGCCAACGGAAACCCTGCCCGGGGATAAAGGATGGCTTGATGAGTCCCAAAGCGAAACCACCTGCTCGTCTTAAGGAAACCGCATTCAAGGACAATGTGACATGCTGGAGAATTCGTGCGATTTTGTCCGTGGAACACGGCGAACGGTGCTCCTGAAAGGCAGTGAGAAAAAAAAAAAAAGCACATGGCCAGCCAGACGCCGGGAATGAATGAAGCGGACAGAAAGAAACCAACACGGGCCCGTTCAGAGAGCAGCTGCGTGCAGCAGGACAGGGCCAGGACCGGGGACGCGGGTGCCGTCGGGGGCCGTCACGAGGGCTCCGAGCCAGGTGGAGGTTCGGGGGGCAGAGGGGAGGGGTTCGGTCCCGCGGAGGGGCTGCTTGATGGCAGCGCTGAAGGCATCAGGAGCCTGAGGGACTGGGCGCCCAAAGGGCCTTCTCGCTGGAGCTGGCCAGAGAGAGGCAGAAAGTGACATGGGAGCCAAGACTGTCATGGGCAGGGCCACGGAGGCCGCGGGCCCTGGGGAGCCGGCCAGCCAGGGGGCCAGGCCGGCGGCATTCGCCAGTCCTGCTCTCACACCTGACCGTTCATCAGAAGCCACGGAATAACAGGGGGCGGGTGGTGACAGAGCTCATTACACGTGTCCATTGTGTAATCATCCCACCTGCAGATCAAACCCCACTCCAGACCACAGTCCCGTACGGCCCACGGGATGGGGAAAGAAAGCCGCCTGTCGGGGGAACTGGGAAGGACCCCCGACTTGGGTGTTTGTCCTAGAACGGAGCAGGTAGGTGATGGTGACGACCTCCCACGGATGGCGGGTCTTAATGGGTTTTCTGTTTGCATGCTCTTGTTGTGCGCAAACGCCCTTCCCTTCCTGGCCATTACGGGATGAAAACGTGCAAGACACCTTGGAAGCAATTTATAATCTTCGAAGGCACATAGCCAGGAGTTGGAAGCGAGAAGTCCAGCTCCCCACGGTGACACGACACAGGACGGGTTGGGCGCTGCAGCTGACTCCTGGCAGCGGGGAGCAGCGCGAGGGGGTGGCCTGTGTGAGCGCAGAGAGGCTCAGTTATGCTCTGTGACACCGTTTCTCTGGCATCTACTCGGAACGAACGATGATCAGAGAAAATGTTGAGACTCACAAACCGGAAGCAGGCCCTGCGCTGCCTGCCTCTCCCCAGGTGCGTCTCCCCAGACACCCCGCTTCTGCCCGGAGCCCTCACGGACTAGGTGGGAGAACTCTTTGCTTGGCCGACTAAACTACGTTCCTTCCCCATCATTGCCAATAAAACACGCGAGTCTGAAAACCCTGTCCGTGGGGTGCTTAGAAAATTCGATTACGAGGGTCCTGCTGACAAATGACAACGCTTGTGCCTCCCCTCAATCACTCTCTCCATTTCTGACGCAATCACGGGTGACTTCCAAACTCTCTGATTCACATTGACGGGCGGAGAGAGAATACAGCGGTGGCAAATGTGAATTTCAGGATGTATTTTGTAACATATTTTATGTATAGAGTTAGCAGCTTATTGAAAAATGGATTACAAAAGTATGCACAGTGATTTTCCTGATCCCTACTTCTAACTGAAGGGTTATGTATAACTTTTTCTTTTGATTCCAGTACCCTAGTTAGTATATTCAGGTTTATTAAAATATATTTGAACTTTCTATGTTGAGTTCAAGGATTTTTTATTATACCCACACCTCCTTGCCCTCCCCCGAAACTCCTGCTTCAGATTTTCATTTACTTTTTATTTGAAATAAATGATTTCAAATAAGTTAAGCCACGTAAAGAAAACAAAACAAAAACATATATATGCACTTTAAAATATTAGTATTTCTTAGAAGTCTTTCTCCATCCTCAAAACATGCTCTAAAGTTGTCTTTGGAGATCATTAAAACACAATATCTTTGCTTATTAAAAATAACTAATGGCTCATACAGAAACTGATTTTCCGGGCATAGAAAGTGAATCCATGAATTTTTAAGAAGCAGCATATAAGCCCCAAAGCACAGTTATAAACACGTTCTCAAGAAAACACCAGTATCTCATGTTTGTTGCAAGCTTCCGACGGATCTTGAGAGGCTGAGGAGCGGGAAACGGACCCAGCAGACGGAAGCCTCACTCGCCAGCTCCGCCTGGCACTGCCGCCTTCCCTGGGCACCGCTGGGTGCGCCAGGAAGCAGAGCTCCACCCGGATGGTCACCCCAGGCTCCTCTGCACACAGGCAGAGAGGGGTGAGCCACACGGGGGGGAGGGGACTGGACCAGTACCACTCCCTAGAGACCGACACCGCTCACCGGTGGCTGCATCTGACGCTCCGTCTTCTCTGTCGGTCCCCTGAAGAGGAGTAATAATATTCTATCCTAAGGAGTCGGAATTGGAGGTCTATTAGCAAAATGGAATTATTGGGCTCAAAAAAAATGCAAGTTAAGTAACGGCATGTTATTAAAGGGCATCGAACGATCATTTTAATGGGACTGATGTTAGCTTCCTAAACATACAAAATTTAATAGCTTTTGTATATAGATGCAGAATGTCCTCCCAGAGGGAGGACTCCGATGTGTCACCAGAATAGCACTGAGCTCTCCATGCAGCGAAGACGACGGAAGAACAGCCAGCAGAGGAGGGATGAGCCACAGCGTACGGAGCCCGCATGGGCACTCGGCACCTCGAGTCCCGTTCCGACCCCCGGACGGCCACCCGCCACTGCCCGGGCACGGACCGAGACGGAGCCGGAAGGCTCTCCGACAGCTGGCGCTCACAGCAGGGGCCGAATTCGCGAAGCCCACAACTCAACAGAAGCGACATTTGCAGACCTGGAGGGGTGACAGGTTTGGACATCTCCTCTGATTGGGAAATAAGAGCAGAAAGTCGGGGGGATGGGGGGGAAGGAAAAGAATCTTAAGTTTCATTACGGCTGAGACGACGGGAATCAGCTGTGGACGGTGTGGACGCCCATGAACTTCGAAAAAGCGCCACCGTGCCTCAGTGGGGGGCAGTGGCGGGTGACAGCACTCCTGGCTGGCAGGGTGAGCAGTGGGGTAAGCACAGGTCCCAGGTACACACAGGAGATCGAACTGGACAGACGCCGGAAGCCATCTGTCCTGCTCTTTGGCCGGCCAGGTACGCACGTCACCACTTTTCCTGGGTTAAAGAAGACTGTCCCCACCCGCATGCCCCCGATCCAAAACGCTGTGGCTTGATTCCACTGTGGACCAGAGTTATTTACCCGGTTCCGCTGTTCGTGACACAAAGAGAGAATGAGCAGATTCTACTTAGACACACGAGTTTTAATCATGCGGTTTCACACGTGCCACAGCATAAAAGGTCAGATTAGGTTTCTATTTTTGTGAAAGAGATGCCCGTGTGAATGTTTTAAAGAGGACCCTCTTCGGTGAATAAAAAGAATGGCACTCCACCATTTTTATAGCTCACAAAACTGTGCTTCACGTGGCCTTTTTTCCCTCAGATAAATAAATGTTCCTAGCACACAAGGCAGCTTTATTCTTCGATACGTACAAGCTCGTCCGCGTGTTGGCTTTATGTGCCTGAAGGTGACTTTGACGTCATTTCCATAGGAATCTCCAAATAGGTAAACAACTGTTAAGTGGACCTAAAATTTATGAACTGAAGGGAATTTTTACATCATGCTTTGCTTTTTTTTTTTTTTTTTTAGAGGAGGATGAAAATTCCTAGGAGCGCAGAACCTCTTGGCAAAGTAAAGTACACGCGACACACTGCCACGACACACAGTAGGCCTCCTCGCCAATTTAGCTGCCAGCAAATGAGCATATTATCAGTTTAGGAGAATGATAATCCATACACGGCCTAACTAATAAAATAAAAGCCAGCAGGAAACCGCTTAAACCGCTTACACTATGCAGTGTCACAGCAATGATGTGCAGAATCCAATTAAAAACCCAGTTTTCATCTCCTGAAGCTGCCATCAAGGGCAAAGTCGAGTCACAGCGGAAGATCGTGTTGGCAGGAGCCCGGGAGCAGACACAGGTCGCAGGTGCGGTGACCCGAGAGGCACGACACAGCCCGTTTCCCGCCTCCTCCCCTCTCCCCTGGGGTTACAACACAGCCCCCACGAGGACAGGGGACAGAGACAGGCGCAGCTCTGAATGTGGCAGAAGGAGATAGGAAGTGTCTCCTCCGGCCATCCTCGTGTCCTGGCCAGCCAACAGCTCGAGGGACGAGGACAGACGGTGGCCAGTGTGCACCTGTCTTTGGACTTGGCTGGTTCCGAGCTGTTGGGTGAATGATGGGAGAGCACCAGGCCCCGCCTCTCATACAGACAGGGCGAGGAGAGGTGGCGGACTCGGCCGGCCACTGGGAGGCCACGGCCAGCCCTATGGTTTTCCCTCCCCATGAGCAGAGGGCGCCCGTCCCTGAGAATTCAGCTCAAATCCCCACCTGCCTCCTGCCTGCCTTCGCCGAGCCGACTGCCCCTGGCCCAAGCCCGGGCACGTCTGCGAAACCGCGGACCAAAACCACCCCCCGCGAAGCCCTGCGCTCGTGTAAGGTCTGATCTGGGGTTTGCTGCAGGACCGGGCCTCCCAGTGGCGGACAGAACGGAGCGGGAGAAATCACCGAGAGGAACGTGGCGGGATTCGCACACGCGTACAGACACGCGAGCCCCTGAGTGTCCACTGAGGTCCACGGACGGCTTCGCGTCAAGGCAGCGGGCCGCTCACGGACACGACGGACAATAGCACTGGATACATTGATAGGCTTTTTGATCTTTTTCTGATTTACACGTGGCATTTCACTGTCACTCCAAAGGGCAGTTCCGGCTTTTTGTTGTCCCCGCTGCCGCCCGCACCTTCTGGGAAACAATCTCGCTCACGGATTCCTCGAGCAGCGACGCCATGACACGGATCGCCATGTCACAGCTGGGACAGGCCTGCCGGGAAGCATGGTCCCCACGAGTCCACGTTTCAGAGGGGACGACCCGCTCAGACGAGCCGGCGGCAGGGACGCGTGACAACAGCCACGTGGGATCAGAACTGTGCAGACCCCCTCGGCCGAGGTCCTGGGTGACCCCAGGGGGTTCTCGCTCTCACTGCCCATGTTGGGTAGCTGTGTTTCCTACTGTTGTTTTCTGGTGTTTGTTTGTTTGTTTGTTTGTGTTTGCTGCCAAAAAAAGTTGGGTTTTGTCTATTTAGAAAATGTCCATAAATCATGCCATTTAGGCAGCGTTCTCCCGCCTCTTCTCGTCTGTAGCTCTGTGCGATGTATCTCGAAATCGACCTTCCGAAAGCACATTTTAAGCTCCTGAATGGGATTTGGGTACGAAAGGGGCCCATCCATTAGACGACATTATCAAAGCCGGCCTGTCTGTCCCAGGGTCTGAAGAAACAGGCAGAGCTGTTTGTTCACAATCCATCATTCCCCATACCCGCTCGCAGGGGCGCCAAGATAAATAGGGCACGGGATTTAGCTGAGGTTTCTGTTCTGAATCGTCTTGATTAGACGCCCTGGGCCTCCAGGGGAGCTGGGAGCTACAGACGGCAGGACGGTTGTGGCCACCAGTGTGTCCCCGTCACGTGCGTCCGCACATTTAAAGGTACGACGCCACAAATACGATTCTGGGTTAGGACAAGGAGAATGAGGGAGAGCCAGGGAGGAATCCACGTGGCCCACGCTGAGTTGCGCCGTCGCTGCCCAGAGCAGGCTTTCGGGGGCTGAGAAGCCCTGGGGCTCTCGTGGCCCGAGTGTGCCTTTGCCTTCGGGGGCTGCGGGCACCCGTCCACGCTGGGGCAGGAACCGAGAAACGCCAGCACAGGCGTGCCAGAGACGGTCGGACGGACGACCCCAAGGACAGTGGTCCGATGACAAACACCGACGCCACCCACGTGCCCTGGCGTGAAGGGACAGCTCAGGCGGGACGCCGCCCTCCAGCCGGGACGCCGCCCTCCAGCCGGGACGGCCCGCAGCAACGAACAGAAACGGACCAGCGCCCCGCACACCAGCACACGAGCCACAGAACCGGACGCTGACGGCAAGAAGCACGTCACGGCAAACACGTGAAGGGCCGAGGCGGGCAAAACGTAAAAAAATACTGTTGAGGGACACACATGTGTATGACTGACCGATAAAGAAAAGCGGGGAGATGATGAACCCCAAAATCTGGCTACAGATGACATCAGGAAAAGGAGGAAGAGAATGTCTGAGGGAAGAAGGAGCTTCTAAGAACTGAGCTCGAGGTGGCACGCCGGCCAATTTCTTTGCTTCTTAAACAGTAGGTGCTTACTGTCTTCATTCTCCTGTGTGTATGTTACAGTTTGATTTAAATTTAAAAAAAAAAGGCATGTTGCCGACGGGTGTGACTGATCGGGCGGAACCCCCTGCAGCTGGAGCGCTCACGTCCCCGCATGAAATGCACAGCGAAGGGAGCACCGTTTCCCAAAGTGGGTTCCCCGGAACGCGCCCTGGCACGCTTCGCACGAATACAGAAAGAGCTTCCTGGTGAGAAAACTCAGGAGAACCGTGTCACGTGAAGCCCTGGCCCCCGCTGCTACAAACACAGAGTTCGTAAGAAGAATACATAACAGTTTCTGAAAACACTGCCAGGAAGAAACATTTGCATTTAGTTCAGCTCAGCGTTATCCAATCTCACGTGACCGATCCATTAACCAGAACTGGTCACTATCCCTGAAAAAATGTTTGGCAGTACCCCCAAAAGATGATTCCACATCCTATGAATTCTGTTCTAGCCCAGATGTACACTGCGGTACTCCACAGATAAATCAGAGCTTTCACGGGGACATTCTAGATACATAATCCTTCCAACGCGCAAAATATCATTGATCGCCCCGAATGAAAAGAAAAATGATCTATTGCGTTCTTTCTCTACCTAGGATCGTGTGACTTGCTTACTGAGCCACACAAAACTTTTAACTTCCGAGCAGTGTATCTTGACATCACTTTTGCACCGTGAACAGCAAACATGAATGTATTTGTAGCAAAGATAATCAGTATTAATAAATGTGTTCCGAAAACTTAAGGGAGGAATTATAGCTTTCAGCGTATAACAGATGAAGAATGTTTTAAGAATATTCTGGTAGAAGAAAACAGAACACTTGTATCTGTATCCATGGACTGACCAAAAAAAAAATCCATGTTATATTGTCAAATGAGAAAAAGCAATGTGACAAAACTCCACACACTCTCATCATAAGATCCACCAATGGTTTCCTTGGTAGTTGCCCAAAGGAATGGAAAACTTAGGTCCACGTGAAAACCCACACACAGATGTTTCCAGAAGCTCTACTCACAATTGCCAAAACTCTGAAGCAACCAACACGGCCCTTCACTAGGTGAATGGATAAACTGTGACCCATCTAGACAATGAAATATCATTCAGCACTAAGAAGTAATGAGCTCTCAAGCCATGAGAAGACACAGAGGAACCTTAAATGCATATGACTAAGGGAAAAAAGCCAGTCTGAAAAGGCTACAGACTAGGTATGATTCCAACTCTATGATGTTTTGGGACAGGCAGAAGTACGCAGCCAATACAAAGACCTACACCAAAACTATGGCTGCCGGGGGTTGGGCTCTCAGGGAGGGATGAGCAAGGGGGCGGGGGCACAGAGGACATTCAGGGAAGGGAAGAGACTGTGTAGGACACTATTATGGTGGACACAAGTCATTACACGTGTGTTTAAGTCCACAGAACGTACGACGCCATGGGGGAACCCTCAGGTGAACTATGGACTCTGCGTGACCACAGTGAGCCCGCGTGGGTTCACCACTTGTGAAAAACGGGTCACTCCAGCAGGAAATGGTGACAGCAGGGAGGCCGTGCGCGTGCGGCTAGAGGGTATGTGAAATCTCTGGACCTTCTGCTCAGTTTTGCTGTGAACCTAAAACTGCTCTCAAAAACAGTCTCAAAAGAAATGCAATGAAGAGTGACGCAGGTATATTAACTCCATTTTGTGAAAACAAATACAGCAAAGGAAACACATCTCTCTTCCCTGCCCAGTAATAGTCTGAGTTTACATATGCAAATAAAATATGCATGTATGTAAAAAAAAATAGCATCAGTGCTTAGGAACAAGAAGAGACATGTGCAATGACACACTCCAGGCTGTCGACACGGCTAGTTACCGGCAAGGATGAGAAGAGAGTTTGGGGAGAGATGTGATTAGTTTGACTTTACACATCCTCTCACCGTGTTATTTTCACTTCTGAGAAAAAGCATGCATTACTGATAAAAGTGAGAAAAATAAGGAGCTTCAAAAAAAATAAAAAAGGCTCCAAAGTTACATTTAAGCAGGAAGACATTCCCGGGGACGTGAGATGCAGGAATCAGACTTGAGATCGATGTGATCGTCTCCATCCTTCTGCGGGAAGAGAGGAGGGGGGAGGGGAGGGGAGCGGCAAGCGGTGACAAGACAAGCCCAGAAGCTACCGAGGGCCTTCGAAGCTCATCAGGGAAGGAAGGGCTTGGTGTAGGTCCCAAGAACTCATCCTTCGTTGAGAGAAAAGCGCCTGCAGAGATACCCCACACACTCACAGATGGAAAGAGGGGTTCTGGATGTCGGGGCGTGGAGGACCCCCGCAGGGCGAGGTCGCCCACCTGGCTGAAAGTGCGAAGTGGCGAGCAGAACGGGAAACGCGGGACCCAGCAGCGCGAGGCCGAGCCCTGGACGGTCACGTGGGCCGGACTCAAAGGCTCCGAGTATTACAGGCCTGCGGCCTCTCGATGGAAACGCACCTGCAGACTCCGTGTGAGCCGTGGCGCGGGCGACAGGCCTGTAAGCCCGTGTAAGCGCAGAATAACGCGTAAAAACTCTCCTCGAGAAGTGTCACTCTCCTCGAGATGCAGCCAGTGTGGTCACATGGTGGCCTCGTGTACGTTGGCTTCTAAAAGCATGTTTTTTTACATGTGTGCAAAGACCAAAATGATTGTTGAAATAATTTCAAACTCAATCCAGGCGGACACATAATTGGAGGCCAGCACGTGGGCAACTCTGAGAAATCAGAGTTAAACAATTCTTTCTTTGGGGTATTTTCCTCCGAGTCATTGAAAAAAAAATGCACATAACCAAATTTACACACCCACTGTGATGGGTATTTCTTAAAAGTTAAGTGAGTCTACGGCCATGCCACCCTGAACAATCCAGTTCCTGTCTGATCTCGGAAGCTAAGCAGGGTCGGGCCTGGTTAGTGCTTGGATGGGAGACCACCTGGGAAGAGCAGGTGCTGTAGGTATAAATAAAATAAAAAATAAGGGATTGTAAGCTGACAAGGTCCTTGCAATCTGTGAGGTCAACCAAGGGCTGTCTCGCCTAAAAAAAAAATCATAAATAAATAAATAGATAAATAAATAGCTAGCTAGCTAAATAAGATAAAATGAATTTTTAAGAATCGCCAAGACAAAAACCAGTTTTGAATAAGTTTGTACTCTCTGCTTGTTCTCCAAAGCATTCACTGCTTCAAGGAGGAAAAACTATATGAGCTCGATTTTGTTCGCAGGTTTAAATCTTTTTAAATGGCACTATTTTCAAACTCGGAATCATGGCACTGGTAGCCGACAGGACATGATGTACAAGCCTCACGCCCGTGTGGAAAGGGGGGAGGGTTCCCTCAGAGGGACAGGTGTCCGCAGGACCTCGGGGTGTCCCACCCAGGGTATGGCTGGAGAGCAGAGGTGGAACCCCCACTGTATTTCCCACCAACCACATGTATTCCTTTTAAATACATTTTCCTAAAAATTATGGTGTCTGAACTTTTTTTTTAACCAATTAACTAATCTATATATTCTACTGGGGGAAAAAAACCCCACGTATTAAAAATTCAATAAGAAAAAATTCAATAAGCTGTTAAATGCTAGAGGCAAATATGACAGTAATAAGGAGCATCTCGCAGCAGTGCAATCACTCTGAGACTTGCGGTGGATGCGTGTCATTACACATTTGTCCAAACCCGCAGAACGCACACTGAGTGTGAAAGGTGAGGCTCGCTGTGGACTCTGAGTATGATGTGCAGTGACAGACGTCCCGTCTGCTGGAGACGGTGGTGGTGGGGGCGGCTGTGTGCGTGTGGGGACAGAGGGTGTACAAGAGACCTCCACCCCTTCCCTCCATTTTGCGGTGAACCTTAAACTGCTCCAAAAAATAAAGTCTGGATTTAAAAAAAAAATCAATACTAGAAGCTGTTAAATGTCAGAGGTAAACATGACAATAATAAAAGCGTCCTCTAGGGAGGACCAGTGCTTGTCAGATCACATCTCGAGACCCCGAGAGCCCAAATCGGAGGTGACAGTCACTCCACACCTCTCTGGAAAGACAGAACGGGAGACAGGGTGCTGGCTTCGCGGAGCTCAGCACATGGGTCATCGGACACTGAGGACAGGTGCTTCTCGTTCTCAGGTGTCTGACAGCGCCTACTATCCTATTTTCCAAAGCCATAATTTAAAAAAGCAAGGTGGCTCTGACGGAGGACGGAGGAGGGTGAAGGGAGCGGTGGCCCCCGTAGGCTGGCCCTGGGTGGCGGGCCGCACCGGGCTGGCGCCTCCAGCACTGACCTTGGGACGAGCTCTGCCCCGTCCTCACCTCCAGCAAGTCGTGAGGCCACCAGAGGCCACGTGCACTCGCCCCCGCCGAGCTCTGCTCTCCTAGGACCTTCGCCTTGCCCTTCATCTCACCTTCAACCTTCAGCAAACCTCGAATGTGATGTCCCCAGCCAGAATGCCCTCCGATTTTGCTGCTTCTACAAAACTCCAGACGGAGCGCTCAGCGCGTGAGCGTGCGCACGCGCACCCTGAGGGTCTCCGAAGGCGAGCGCCACCTCCTTCCCGCTCCTGCAACCTAAACGAGCCGCCCCAGGGAGCGCCACCCTCCTGTCGAGATGCAGAAGGCCTCGGAGACACCGGTACCTGCGCTCGGTCACCACGGCACACGCGTGCACTGGTCTTCATCAAGGAGCACCAAGCCCTAAGGACAGGCGACAAAAATGCTGCTCTATAAAATGGAAGGACCTCATGTCTTTGGAGAAGATCGCAAACTATAACAGAAGATCCAGCACTGATGGATTTTAAAGCGAGTGACAACACAAGATAAGGTTTATCGAATTCAGTGATCGCTACGTTACGTTTGGGGCATTCAAAAATATGACACGCGGCCGTGAAATCTTTGCTCACGGAAAATAGTCAAATCCTAATAGTTAAATATATAACATTAATAAAGATATTTGACAGATTATTGATTTTCATTTTAGTGAAAAATCCATAGTAAGCTAATCCTTAAGCATTTTTCACAGGGGGACAAAAGAACAATGACAGAAACTTAACTATTCGTCTCAATTGTTTGGAGATTATCAACACAAAAAAAATATCGTCATCAGCACTAAAAGCCACAGCAAAGACATTGCCTTTGGTTGCACGGAGCACTTAAACACATCAGCCAGAGATGAAGATCCAATATTAACCGTCCAGCATCATCTTGTCTTGACCTGCACAGTGTTCTCTCGGGGGGTGGGGCAGGGAGGGGACAGCCAGTGCCCCCGACATACTGGCTTCCCCTTTAAAGAGATTACCACAATTTAGCTCCGATAACGAGAGCATTTCCACAACCTACACGGCAAACTTCTCCTGATACACGGCGTCAAAGACGTTGCCACTCCCAGATCTGATGTTTTTTCCAAGAATGTGGATGCTGAGGCATGGAATGGTTGTTTGCTACCCACAGGCTAGCAGACGAACGCTCTGTCCCCACGGTCCCCACCAGGTAATCCTCTAGCTGAGACACCTATCTAGTCCGCCCCATCCCGGATGGGGCTGTAGATATAAATGAACCCAGTGTCCATGAGAAGCAAAAGGGAAAAAACACTGTTTCTTATAGTAAATCAAATGCTTTAAATCATTCTTAATTTCTGGGTCTATGTATGGCATTAAAATTCTTCGGAACAACTTATGCTGTGAATCAAGAATCAGCAAACTACAGCCTGTGGGCGAAGTCTGGCCCACCTCCTGGTTTTACAAATAAAGTTTTATTGGAACTCGGCCGTGCTTGTTGGTTCATGTATTGTCTATGGCTGTTTTCCTGCTACAGCGACCGAGATGAATTTTCAGGACAGAGATCGTATGACCTGCAGCGAGTCAAAAAGATTTATCACGTAACTCTTCAAGAAAAAGCTTGCGACCCCTGCTATAAATTCCTCCCAGCAGCTACTAGCTATAAAAGCAATCTCCAAACGTCAAAATCACCCACGTTCTCAACGTGCACAGGACTGGATGATGCTCTCTCTCTTCCTTCTCGGGAAAAAGGAACAGCACCCCCCCCCCCGCCGTCTTCCAAAAGCGTTACATACAGGTTCACACAGACACGCGCTAAGGACGAGCAAGGCCAGAGCACACCCATCTCGTGCTCCCCGAAACGCAACTGGGGTCTGATGATATTTCTGGAGTTGATTCTAAACCACCCACAACCTTTCCGTTTCTCTGTTAAGATTCCCGACTGATTTAGCCACTTGTTGATGACTCATGGAGCTTTTAGTGGGGATAAGGGGCTAATTCTTGGAATGCTCTGGAACCACGGACAGCAGAGGAGAGCTGATTGGAAAACACCGAGTCAGCTGGGTTACGACCTCAGAGTCAAGCCAGCTGTGTTTTTCTATTTCCCCATGAAACAGTTGATGCATTGGCGACTGCACCCCAAACCTGCCTGCGCTTTATGGAGAATAAGACCTGAGATGCCAGGACTTTTCATTTATCCAGAAAAAACTGGCATACCTTCTCAAGAAAACCTTTAATAAGCCAGTCGGCCTGTTTCTATTCTGGGGACTAGAGTTAAAACCCATCATGGATAAACTGAATCAAATTGGACAAGACCCATCGAGGCACGAAGCAGAGGCGATCTGTAAGCCCCAGCTGACTGACGGTTTGAGAAGCGGTGTAGGCAGAGACCCCTCCAGGAGGCCCCCAGGAGCATCAGCATTCCCTCACCACATTACTGAGGGCACGGAAAGAAGAGAGAGAGAGAGAGAGAGAGAGAGAGAGACGTGTGCTGCTCCTAGCACAGCGCCTGGTCCTCGGGGACACGCGTCTGCCTCTGGATTTTCTCGGCCGTGGTGGTTTCTAGCGAGTCCCTGCCACCAGCAGGCGGAAGGGGCCTCCAGCGACCAAGAGCGTGACAGCCCAAGTCACGCCCAGACCGCCTTCCGCACGGAGCACGCACAGAACTCCACCGTACACCGTTGGGGAGACCGCCAGGGCGTACGTGTGTTCCTGCGTGCACGTACCCTGCAAGAATGTGCAGGAAATGACACTCGATGCAGACGACACGTCTCGGTAAAGTCACGTATGACGGAAGTTTTGACAACTCGAATCCCTCCCAGTGCGTGGGAGACAGGTTACCTGACGGCAGCCTTCATGAAAACGAACATCAGGTAACGTGGAAGCCATCAGCTCACCTGTTGCTAGGGCCTGCTTTCACACGAGGAGTGCGCCTGGAGTGAGTTACACCCGTGGGTGAATAACTCTTTTAAAACACGGATTCTGCTCAGTATTCAAATGTAGGGATTATGCATGCTCGTCGAGAGGTAAGTAGCGAAACCCGCAGGAGGTCTTTGCATTTTACGCGGCGTATAGATCTGATTTCTGCGTTAGCAGAGCTGATTTAAATTTCATGGAGAGCATCAGCCACGTTCCGAAGCGTGTCACATGCGTCCTATCCTCAGCCACGGTTTAAAATGTCCTTTAAGGAGACGAAGGATGAGCTTCCGTGGAAAAAGCGAGAACTCGACAAATGCGTTCTCATGCCTGAGGTAGAAAGGAAACACGTTTCCTGGGAAAGCCAAATGCTCTGTGCCCTGGGCTCTGCCTTGGTCCACTCGGGTGACCTTGGGTGGGGCTCTGGTTACGACTCACGTGACACAGCTGTAATCTCATTTCTTAGGAGAGGGTGTCTACGGGATCAAACCGAATTCATCCAATCCTCCACTGACAGTGGAGCCTGAGCGCGGAACTCGGAGGGCTGAGACCCGGGGCCCGAACCACCCAGCCGGGCCCCTCGCTCCTAGTCCCTGCGGGGGGCCAGGAGCAGAGAAAGCCCCAGAAGTGGGAACGCTCATTAACACCCGGGGACCAAAAGGGAAAGAGCCAATCACGCACGAATCTGCAGGGGAAGATGCTGTCTCGGAACTATTTTCATGGTGTGAATGAGTCACAGGCCTTATTTTAAGGGACGTGGCAGTAGCATCAGCAATTTCATGTGACACAATATTTACTCCGCTGGGAAGTGGGCACGGGGGGCGGGGAAAGTACGGTTAAAAGAAATTTCTTCGTCTTCATACTTGGATTCAGAGACACAGCAAATCATCAATAAATTTCATCTTCTACGAGGACGTCCGGGCGGGACGCTCGGGGCCCAGGGCAGCCTAACGAAAGGTACTTGCACGTGTGCTCGTGCTGATCGAATGGGGTGCGGGCAGCCACATGCAGAGGGGACGAGGGATGTGAACCGTGACATGGTCTAGGAGGGGACAAATCACTCGTAATGGGGACACGTGAGCTGTGGCCACACGCAGCCCTGTGGGGCCCCGCCCACCCCAGCCCCTAGCCCCGAGCACCCTCATTTACCGACCCCAGGTGCATTTCCAGGACTTCACCGGCCCCGAAACCCGTGTTTGGGGTTCGTGTTGCGAACCCACATAAATTGAGTTGAGGTTTCCTTGAAACCTCACATTGAGTATAAGTGATTCCTCTCATAAAGCTATTTCATCTTTTTGGTGATTCAGTTTCCAAATTTATACTTCTAGTTAATTTAAAAAAAAAATGCCAATTTTCAAGTTTCTTCCTTTAATCCGCTGCGATAGCCAAACAATGAACCCAGCTGAGCAAAAGCTTCCCAGACGCGTGTCCCTCACTGGAATGAAGGCCATGTTGGGGGACACAGACGCCTCCCTCTTCCCTCCAAGCAGGGTCTGGGGCCCACCCGAGGGCTCCTCCCCGTGGTGGGGGGTGGGGCGGAGAGAGATCCCGGAGACGCCCTCATACCCGTGACCGCGGGCACCACATTCTAACCCTACGAATTTGATCCTGTGGACACTGGAGTTCATAAAAAACCACATTTTTAAAAAGGAAGAATACGTTTAGAAACAACAATTAACAACAGAATGCCTTCCCGGGGTGCACGGCACAGGTGCTGCCGACACGCAGGGGCGGTGTCCAGAGGGAAGGGAGCACGCTGGGGCCGGGAGCGTTTCCTGCACGCACACAACTCCACAGCCCCCTCGTTCAAGGTACAATCAACGCCTCAGAAGGTCCTGTGCACCTGCGCGGTGAGCACGCCCAAAGGTGCCTACCCTTCCGACGGTCCCTGCCGTCGGTAACGTTGTCACATTCCGAGACGTCCATTGAATGGAGTCTGGCTGCTTCCGTGGGGCACCTGCGAGCACCGTGCACGCTGCAGCATCCGTCAGCAGCGAGCTTCGTGCTCCTCTGCGTAGTGCTCCACTGTGCGAACACACCGAGACGTTTTTACCCATTCCACTGCCGGCAGGCGTGAGTCACTTCCAGCGTGAAACTCAGGCAGACAAAACCGTTATCAGACAGCTCCGACTTCCATGTCTCGTCTTTTTTAAAGTGGAAACTGAGACCTCACAATGGACTAAACCGTAAGGCTGCACGTTCAGCAGTTCTCTGCACAAGACCCGCACACTCCCAAGCAGAAAGCAAAAGAAGAGAGACTCGGACGCTTTCCTACATTATCCCTCTATTTCTAATTCTCTATTTCTCTATTTGTAATATTTCTCTATTTCTAATTCTGCAGGTGCTTCTGCTTTGGGGAAATCCCACTTTTAAAAGTACCTATTTTTCCTTTTGCAAGTCCATTTCCTTTTCCCCCAGCAAAGCTTTGAAGCAAAACGTGAGAAAACAATTACTACCCAACGGATGCCTAAAAGGAATCTACTTTCTACCAACTTTAACTCTTTCGCTGAGAAAACGGAACATAACGATTCATTCTAGACCCCAAAAACGTGCACCCATCTCATCCGTAAAAAATGCTGCAGTGGGGGAGGGGTCTGTGGGCATAACAAGGGGGGACTTTCCTGTCCCCCTCAACCAGCCCCCCATAGAGAGTTTGCCTCAAAGATTAGAGCATGATGACCCATCAGCCTCACCCGTGCGTAATATCTCCTCATAGCCAAAGGTATGCGAAATAAGTTTTCATCGGTACTTTATATCTGTAAGTTTCTGTAACTTGAAGATTTGCAATTAAGGAATACAATAGACAAGCAGTTTCTTGTTTCTTTATTTGAAATAAGAAACTGTTTGTCAATTGTATCACTTAATTGTAATGATTGTAACAGACTCAGAAAAACAACCACAGATAATCCATAGGACGTTCAATTAAACTGCCCTATGTGTATACGTGGGGTTTCCTAACCTCCCAATCGGTTTTTCGTTTTCTTCCTAGAATCACATATCGTGTGGATATTGTCCCCGGAGCCATTCTCTTACCAGCCTACACTGCCACCTGCGTCTCTGCTCCGTCCTGCTGTGCGTGCATTCGCGTGTACCTGTTTTCACGCATGGCCCCTACATACGTAGCCGTCCACACCCCCTGCACCATTTCAGTGCTCCTGGCAGCTTTATGTACGGCAGCGTGTCTAAGAGCTGGAAGGCAGGGTTTGCTCCATGGATCAGCAGTGAAGTTAGAGTTATAGAGAGTCTCCCGACCCCTGGGAGAGGTCCTGGGAGAGTTAACAGGGGGCACGACCCCTCCCCACCTGGCACTAAACATCCCCAAGTCCGACCCGTCCCCACATCAATTCACTTCCATGCAGGGCAGTGGGATATAGGTGTCCAGGCCGCTAACACATCACCTAAAATTATAATGAATGGACGCGTATGGCTCCAGCCGGCTCCCACCGGTGTCTCTAGCCGGCTAGAGAAAAAAATTGTCTAAAAATTAGATTTGGGGGATCTGGGTTAAGAAGGGATGAGAAGTAGAACCGAATGGGCAGAGTTTGAACCCTTTCTGGGCCTACTGGGATGCCCGAGAATTGCAGAGCTATGTCCCAAAGGATGCAGACAGGTAAAAAGAGAAAAGAAAAAAAAACCAGGATTTCTTTTTTCCTGAACTATCTGGACACATTACCCCAAGCACCCACATAGAGAAATAAAGCATTTCATGCAAAGCCACTTATAAAGAGGCGTCATTATTACAAAGCACAGTACGAGGCTCAATTCCGATAAAAAACAAGGACCAGGCGACGGCTGGGTCCCAGGCACAGGGCTGGTGCCAGGGCGGGGACAGGGCGAGGGGCCGGCAGAGGGGTGCCACCCGCAGCTGTGTCTGAAGAGGTGCCGGAGCGACAGGGCTGCCCACGTGTCCTCCCGACTCGTTCCTCAGAGCCTGTCACTGTCCTTGGGTTCACCATTTCTCTGTCCTTTTCCGAAAACATTCAAACTCATGAGTGTGGCTTCCTTCAAGTATGTCCAAAGAGCACAAGCTCCGAGCCGCACAGCTGAGAAAACGCACGAAGCCACAGACGCGTGGCGGGCGGGCTACTGAGCTCCAGGCCCAGCCACCAGGGCCTGTCGGGAAGCAGAGAGGCCACCGAGCCAGCTGCTTCCAGCTCAGAAGACCTACTCATTGGCGGCTGTGGGCGGCGGAGGGGTGCAAAGGGGTGTAGCTCCCCCCGCCCCCCCGCAGCCTAGATCCCTCCCTCCCCAAAGAGCTTAACTTTGCCCTGAAACAGAGCCAGCCGAGCCCGCGACATCTGCAGGTAGGTGGTGTGTGTGCTGGGGGTGGGGGGTGTACCGGGGAGGGGTAGCTTGCGAGGAGCAGTGGCGCCTGCTCTGGCCTGTCCCTAAGTGCCAGCGGGCGACAGCCCTGGTGGGCGCTCCCGCTCCGGTCCTCAGGTCACGCAGAGCTGGCCACTGACCGGCGGAGCCCGAGATGGACTGGGCAGGAAACCTCGCCCTTGACCTCGGCCTCCACGGCAACGTGCAGGTGAGGGGGCCGGCGCCGGAGGCCCCCGCGCTCCTGGACCGCCGAGCTGCACTGGGCTGGGCCGGCGGGCGCAAGGGACAGGCACGGCACTGGGCCCCCGGCGACCCCTCCCCGGAGAGCACGCAGGGCCCCCGCCCTCCAGCGGCTCCGGAGGCGGCTCCGGGGCAGACTCAACAAGTCCCCGGCGGCGCAGCGCCGCCTGCAGCCCGCAGACCCCGGGGACGCGGCGCGGCGGAGCCCCGCGCGCTGGCGCCGGCCGCCGGCGGCTCTTCCCCGCGCGCCGCCTGCAGCCCCGGCTCCGGCGTCGGCGGGCGGGGGCGCCTCCGCTCCCTCCGGATCCCCCGCCCCGCGCAGGCGGCCCGGCCCGCGCCGCCCCCGCGCCCGCGCCCGCCCCCGCCGGCCCGGGGCTCCGCCCGCCTCGCCGCCAGCCGGGCGCACAGGCGGCGGGCGCGCGGCGGCTCCGGCTCCTCCGAGCCCTCTCCGCCGGCCGCCCGCCGGGCTCCGAGCAGGAGCTGGGGCGCGGGGGCGGCTGCCAGGGCTCCCCTCCCGCCCGCGCCCCGCCCCGCCCCCGGCCCGCGGCCCCGGCTCCCAGACCTCGCCGGAGACGATTGCAGTCAATGAGGACATCGGAGGAGCGCGAAGCCGGGTGGCCGGGGCCGGCTCCGCCGCGCCGCGAGCGGGCGGGCGCGCGGGCGTCCCCGGGGCCAGCCGCGCCGCTGCCTCGCTGCGCGCTCCGCTGAGCCGGGCCGGAGGGACGCGAGCCGCGGCGCGGGGCAGCGCCGGGCCGGGCCGGGCCGGGCCGGGCCGGGCCGGCGGCCGTGGAGGGGGCGGGCGGCGGGCGCGCAGCCGGCCGGGTCCCCGGAGCCGAGCCCTGCGCTGCGCGAGCCCGGCGAGCCTCGCCGCGGATGCCCTGGCCGGGGCGCTCCGAGCCGCGTCCGCGGCCAGACATGCCCGCGCCGGGCGCTGCAGCCACCTCCGCTCGTCTGTAAGCCGCGGAAGGTAAGCCGAGCCCCGCGCCCCGAGCCCCGCGCGCCCTCCGCCCGCGGGCAGAGCTCCGTCCGGCCCCGGCGCGCGCACCTGCCCCCGAGCGGGCTTCGCCCGGCGCCCGGCGGCTCCGGCGGCGGGGACCCGCCGATCCAGGGGGCAGCGGACCGCGCGCGCTCGAGCGGGGGTGGGGGTCCCGGTTACGCAACCGCAGCTGGCGCGCTGGGGTCGCCGAGGGGCGCCCGGCAACTTTGGCGACGGCCGGGGACGCGAGCGCGGCTGGAGCGGGGCTGCATGCGCGGCTGCGATGTCGCCTCCAGATAAACGCCACAGCCTCGTGAGCGCCCGACAGCCCCAGCCAGGCGGAGCGGGAGGGAGCCGGGGGCGGCCGCGTCTCCCAACGTTTTGAGGGTTTTAAGCATTTTCCAAACTAAAGCGAACTGGCAAGTACGGCTGATGAACTTCGGGGGGCGGGGAGGGGGGGTACGTCCGAGCCGCGGGGCCCCGGCACCAACGGCGAGGGGAGGCGCGAGCAGGAGCGAGGGCCGATGCCCACGTGAGCTGCCCGGCTCCCTCCGTGGCGCCGGGGCTCGCGCGGGTCCGCACGTTCCCGGGGCTGCGGCCCCGGTGGGCGCCCGCCCGCGGGGCTCCCAGGCGCCTGGCGTCCGGAGTGGGGCAGGCTCCGGCGTGGGGCTCCATGCAGCCCATGCTGCAGAGCTGGCGAGCCGGCCGGCGGGAGGGAGCGGGGAGCCCGTGGCCGCCGGTCCGGGGCAGCGCCTGAAGCCCAAAGTCAAGAGCCAGAGTCTGCTGCGTCTTGCTGGTTCACGCTCGGGGCTTCCGGCGGTGTCCCCATCGCTCAGAGAACCAGCCTCGGCATCTCCGGCCCCAAAACATGCATGCCCCTGGGAGATGGAGCCAGCAACACGGGGAAGCCAGGAGTGGGGGCGGAGGGGCCCCCGGAGTAAGCAGGAGTAAGCAGGAGAGAAGACGGGTGTGTGGCCCGTGCTCAGGGCAGGACTCCGGCCCTGACCGGCTCCTGCTGCGGGTCAGGCCCGGGGACGGAAGCCGGGTCGGGCCCGGGGCCCTGAGCCCGGAGCGGCAGACAGCACAGCAGTTTGATTTGACCTTGTGTGCGGAGGTGCTGGCATCCTGCAGGAGCATGCTGAGGTGAGCTGGGCAGAGTGGGGAGGAACTTGGGGCTAGCCCTGCCCTGGCCGGGCGCCCACACGCTCGCTCCTTCCTCCAGCCTTCAGCTCAGAGGAGCAGAGGGCGAGGGCAGGGCGCTGGCGGCCTCTCCCTGGCTGCGGCTTTGCTGGAGGGCTGGCTGCCTTTCCTCTCGCCAGTGGGGGGGGACTGTCAAGGTTAAGGCCTGGGGACCTGACTGAAGAACACCACCCCGTCACCTGACCTGGGCCATCCCCAGAGCACTGCACGCAGGGACAAGCTTCAGCCTCACTCAGCTCATGCTACACGCGGGGCAGAGAGTAGGCGGGGGGGGAGGCAAACGCAGGTCTGCCCGGTTCGCATCGTGCTATGTACTACATCCACGTCCCGCGGAACGGCCCTTTTCAGAGCAGAGTTCGTATTCATCTTGGCCATTTTTTTTATTTTTATTTTTTTGCAAGAACGATTAGCAAACGTGCAGAAGCAGCTCAAGGGAAGAATGCAGGTCCTGCCATCTGCATGCCTCGCCAGATATTAGTGATTTACTGTCCATGTTTACTACTCACATTAGATGGCACTGCTACTCGTGGTGGTTTTATTAGAGATGCATTTGGAGGAAAAAAAAAACAACGTCTAGCACAGCTATCACTAATTGCATGATTTTGCATAAATTATGTCAGCTACAGAGAGTTTGAGCTTTTCTGCACTTCATGAAATGCATCATATCTTTCCAGATAGAACGAGGGATCCGGTTTAATTTCTTGAGCTCAGTGAAAGCCCTCCACGCAAAGATGCCCTTGAGAAGCAAAGTATGTCTTTAAACTTCCCACAGTTGCCACGACTCCATTTTTTTTTCCTATTGTGATTAAGACTTGGAGCTTTGACTGAAATCAGGCCCACGATCCTGGAGAGACATCCCACTGCTGCTTAAGAAGCAGGCTGGCGAGGCAGAGAGGCTGGAAGGCTCCGTGTCTGCTCTGAGAGCTTCCGGGAGCCGGACGCTGGCCTGCTCTGTGCGGGAGGGCGGGCGGGCTGCTCTCTGCTGCCACAACTGTTTTTCCCCCAGGCCAGGATGGGGAATGTCTGTCTTTTGTTTCTCCCTCCGCAGGGAGGAAGAAATTAAGGAGACGATAGGTGAATGCAGGCTCGTGCGTGCAAAGCATGTGTGGGCCGGGAACTCTCCCACCCACAGCACGCAGCAGTCAGAGAATCACAACGACTCCCAGGACTAAGTGGATCACGGCGGCGCAGCTGCCCAGATGTGTCCCTTAGCCTCACATTTGCATGCTCTCTCGCCTGCTCTCGCCCGTGGCAGGCTCATCTGGACAAACGGCTCCTGAACCCGCTCGTGCGAGAGGCGGATGACAGGCTGCTTCCCGGGCCACGAGGATAAAGAAACGGCAGCTGCACCACGGAGCGGCATTCCTGCGGGTGGGCGACGCTTCAGGGCGTCAGGGACGGGGTCACCGGGGGGTGTCTGACTGCGAGGCTTCGGGCCAGCCCACCAGACGGCGGAGCAGGTCCATGGCGAGGCCGCTGCCTGAGCCATCGGGGAGGGGGGCCCCCCAAAGACCACACAAGCGATGCATGTTGGAGGCAAACCACATCATCCAGAGAAGGCGGTTATTAAGACTCCCCCGACAGAGCCGGCTGCGTGACTAAAAAGATTCCTTCGTAAACGTGAAGGACCACAGCCCGCCCGCCCGCCCGCGCCGCGGCTGCCCCGGGCCGCCATTCCTCACCCCGGAATTAGCTGACATAATGTATGAAGCGGGTCCTTTTCAGTCTCCTCACATATTTGATTTTAATATTTCATAACATTATGGAATGACTTTAATATTTTAGAGCGAAATTTAATGTGATGGATATTACATGACAACACTTTTAGTGCCACGCGGCGCGCAGGCAAACATTTGCATGAGGCTTTATCCGGTATCTGAGCTGACCTGGACCGTGAAGGTAGCGAAACGCTCTGCCTTCTAATCGGCTTGTTTGGGAAGGACGCTTTTCTTATGCGGTTGTTTAGATGTTGAAGTTGTTTAGGTGACAGCTCGTGTTAACATGGTAAGCCCTACGAAGCGTGGGTTCGAGTCTCTGGACCGGGTGCGATGCGATACTGTATCTGTTCCAGAGGTTCTAAGGCGTCACCAGGCACCAAAGAATCTTGCCTCTAAATTGAGAAAATCTGTAACTCCAGAGACATTTCCCGGTCCCGAATTCAGTTCCTGATAGAAACCCTTTCAGGAGGCTCTACTGCCCTAAGCCACCGGGACCTTCGGTGCGAGCCTCAGTCACAAGTACTACGGATGTCACCCACACCGTCACGGATGGGTCCAGGGCCTGTGATATGGACAGAGATATTATCGCATGGCACATTGCTGATGGCCATAAAAGCAAAGCACTCCAACCGGATAGCTCTGTGTCTCTGCCGTGTGCCCGGGCCCACCTGTGACTAGGACAGAGAGGGAATTAGCCGGAACACAGGACAGCTGAAGCCAGGGACGAGAAGGAATCGTGTTTCTAACTCACAGGCCTTTTGGCTCATACAGTGTCTCAAAGGGACGTGGGGAGAACCATCTGCAAAGTCGTTATTGGTGGAGACTGTGCTCTTAGCCCTTCCAGAGCCCTGAACGGATTAGGCAGAGGACTGCCCACCCACAGACACGCTCTCTATGCCACGTCATCCTGCTGGTGGAAGCGTGAGCACAAGAGGCCCGAGAGGAGACGGCAGTGGCACAGTGTAGGTCCGCCTGAGACAGGCCACCGCGGCCGTGATGGGGGGGAGAAACTTATAAAAAAAAAAAAAAAAGCTTAATGCTGGGAAGATGCTGGCCAAAGTTTCTCCTGCAGTTATTACGGAAAATTCCAATGCAATCCTTCATAATCTCTTTATGCCTCGGGCATGAAGTGAGGTGCAGTGAACGACAGCATAGGAGAGGCCCGGGGAGGCCGGGAGGCCGGAAACGCCCCAGGCAGCCTGGGAAGAGAAGGTGCCCCCCCCACACGCCGGAGGGAAAGGGAAGTGGGGGCGGGGGGGCTGTCAGTGGCTCAGTTGAGGACCCGCCGTGAGGGCCACTGCACCCCCTGCCCACTGTAGTGACGCTGAGTGGTCTCGGGGTGTCTGGGTCGCTTCGCCGGTGACGTGGGTCCCCCCCGCACGGGTGGTTTTCTGGGAAGCATCCCGCGGTTGCCACTTGCCTGTCTCGTTATCTTTGCCACGTGTCCGTCCTCAGGGGTCAGATGCCGAACGCCTCGTCACACCTGCATTTGCGTCACGAGGTCTGCGTGCTTGTGCAGTGGGCGGTGTTGGCGTCATGGGGCGCGTGGTGGGGCTGGGGAGCGCCCCCGGGGAAGACACACGGTTTGCGATGGTCCCGTCCAGACGGGACTCTGCCGTCCCCGTGGGAGGTACTGCGTGGAGGCAGCGGCGGCCAGGGCCGTGCGCGAGGGGTCACAGAGCACAGCGAGCGGCCTTCGGGGAGCTCCGAGACTAGACGGGCGGGAGGCGGGACGCTCCGGAGGGACGCTCCGGAGGGACGCTCAGGAGGGACGCTCCGGAGGGACGCTCCGGAGGGACGCTCAGGACAGAACAAGGGCACGTGCTTGGGAGGCTCCAGGAAGAGATGCGGCTCCGGCCGAGACGAGGGCGGAGACGAGGCGCCCGAGCCCAGCGCACTCACGTCCTGGGGCGTGAGCTCAGGGGCCAGATGCGCAGAGCGAGGCGAATGGAGAGAGGGCGAAGTGACACGGGTGAGACTCGGGCCCGGGCGCTGGGAGCGCAGACGCCGCTCGGAGCCGGTCCCAGGAGGGATCGGCCGGGTGGGGCGGGGCGGGAAAGGTCCCTGATCCCGGGCGGTGGGTACCCACTGATGTTTGAACAATAACACACGTTTCTAGAAGGTTAAGTCTGGACAGCTAGAGATACATCAGAGACGAGGAACTGGGGACCAGTCACAGAGTGTGACAAGGGGAATTACCTGGTACCACGCCGGGGTGACTGGTGGCACTGGGACAGCGGTGAGAGAAACATCCGGGGTGGCAGACCTCTGTCACATGGCAACGTGAGGAGGGAGTCAGGGGTGACGCACCGGGCAGACAGGGTGGTGGTGGGGGACGCGCGAAGCAGCAGTTGGGGAGTCCGTGGGATTCCTGGGCGAGAGGCGGTCGCTACTAGAAATATGAGTTTTTAGCTGGAAATATCCTCTTTAAAACGAGTTTATCGTCATCTCGGACTCCTAGCACTGCCACGAGAAACACTTTCAAAGAGGAGGAGAATGGTCCAAGGGCTTCACGACACGGAGGAGTGATGGAGGGACCGAGGAGCGTCCTGTCCACTGACGGGCTCCTCGTAAACGCTCAGTGAGGCTGTTGAGGGTGCACCTCGACGGTGGTTTGCTAGAACGTCAGGGGATGCGGACCGGACAACAGTTTTTCTCTTCCATTTCAAGCTGTATTTTTTTCCCAGTATAAGTCAAATAGGAAATACGATGAGGAGGTAGCAGAAAGGGAGACGGCTTCTAGCGATGGGCGAGCCTTCCATCTGGCCCCTCAGCGTTTAGGAGTAAAAAGGTACCAAAGATGGGAGCTTTTGCTACCAGCAAACTCAGCCTCGGCGTTCCCTTGGGTAAAAATTCACTGGGGTGGAAGGTGTGTTTTTAAAGAAGGAACGTGTCTACGTTGACTGACCTCGTATTCGATGAAAGAAACACACGAGGATAAGCGAGAAACTCGATCTTAATCAGGTGGATTCGATGTCCTCGTGCCCCAAACGCTGACATCCTGGTGGAGCTTTGCCGAGACACTGCCGCGTCCGTGGGGTCAGCTCAGGACGGCCAGGAGGCGAGGGTCTCGCGGCCCCGCCCTCCCATCCTGAGGGGACCGTGCGACGTGGAGCCCGGTGATCTCTGGGCCCCCATCGCTTTATCCTCTCTCCTCCTCCTCCTTTCCCATCGACGCCGGAGCGGCGGACACAGACTCGTTTTCTCGCTCGCTCTCTTCCTTGTTGGAATCGCGGGGCACAAGCGACTGGCCTGTTAGCCCAGCGGCTTCACGGAAGGGGCTCCACCTTGCTGAGTTCGTCTTGCTCGGTCTGTGTCCCCATGCAGTTTAAATCTCCTCCAGGCATCTCTCCACGCACCGTGTGTACCGGAGGTGGCAGGGCGGCGAGCACCCCCAGAGTGAGGCAGGAGGGTGGGGTTCGGCGTGTGGCTGGAAGGCCGCGTGGCTCTGCGGAAGCGTCACCGAGTCTCAGCGGACAGGAGAGCTCAGGGCGGCGCCCTGGGGTGGGGTCAGCGGCCGGGAGAATGGGCAGCGACCCAGGGCTCCTGGTCCCCGATTCCTTCCCAGTGGTGGCTCCGGTTCTCTGTCGGAGCGTCACTGCTCGCTCTGGCCGTGAGGCGTCCGTGAAGATGACCACTGCGTGCCCGGCTTTAACTAAGAAAAAAACCTAGGACAACTTTTTAATCAGCCGCTCGAGGCTGAAACCTTCCGGACGGTCCTCAAACGTGTGCTTCTCTCGGGTGACACGTGCAGGGCCGTCCACGGGCCTAGCACGCTCCTGAGTGCGTTGTCCCCGTTGTCACCCACGGCAGCACCCGCGGCAGCACCGGCGGCAGCACTGCCAGGGGGTGGTGAACTTGACATCGGGCAGCTGGTCTCTGAACCCCAGTTCTCAGACAGTGCGTGGCCAGGAGTCACCGTGTCAGGAAGAGGCTGTCGCAAGGGAAGATGCTAGCCAGGTGACCCGCAGAGCCCCTCGCCCGTCTCCAGCGCCCTCCGTGTCGGGGCCCAGAGGCATCGCTCGCGGAGGAGACGGCGCTCACGCGTGACCTCACAGCCCTGGTCCCTGCGGGGGCAGAGCTGCCCTGGCCACAGGAACCCGAGACGCTTGGCGGGCCCAGCCGGGGGCATTACACGGCACAGGTGCCTGTGCCTGTCACGGAACCGCAGTGCATGGGAACTGCCGCTCATACCCGGTCCGCATGGCGGGACCCCTGCTCTGTGACGCACGACAGCGCCGGCACGCTCGTCGTCCACACCCCTGCGGGAGGGGCGCCAGCTCTGCTGCTCAGACACACGCGGGGCCACGGGAGACCACGGGACACGCACCTCCCGCCTGGGACCGGCCTCCGCTGCTGACGGCCCCGCGCCTGGCTGAGGCCCGGTTCATCCAGAGAAATGGGCCGCCCGGGGCCACCGTCCATCCCTCCCTCCCTTCAGCGACATTCATGGCGCCTTGCGTGTGGCCGCTGTGGCTCTGAGCTTTGGGGACGAGGCAGAAAACGAAGAGAACCGGGGTGGGGAAGAAAACAAATGAAACGAAACACGCAGACCGCGGCCGTCTGACATCCCCTCTGCGGCCCGGTCTCCACCCCCAGACGGTCTCGCTGGGCTGGACGGGGCGGGGCCCGACCTGCTTCCTCTAGGAAGCCGGCCCGGGGACTGAGCCCTGAGCAAAGTGCGTGATTTCCTCCAGCCTGCGGGAGCACAGCCTCCCCCTGTTCTCATCCCCTACCTGTCTAAAATATGCTTTCTAAAACAACAGAGAAACAGACACAAAGCATTCGTCAGAGGGTTCCACCTTCTCAACAACTGTGCGCTCTCCTCCGAAGCTTCGAGAAGGCCCGGCGACAGAGGGGTCACCTGAGGTCCCGGAAAGACGTGCGTTTGCCTTTAAAGCATATTTTTAGCACGGTGCTGAGCTCGGGGCGCGCGCTCATCAGCAGCTCTGCTTACTCACGGCGACGCCGGCCTCTCTCTGTGAGCTTGTGGGGGCTCATCCCGCCGCTCCCCCTTCCCCCTTCCACAGCCCCTGGGCCACGAGAGGGTGCCAGGGCCGAGGACGTGCTGGAGAGACTGAAAGACGGGACCCAGACGAGTCTCCGTTAGAAGCAGCGCCCGAGCCTCGCACGACGCCAGGCTGCACCGTGTCTTAGCTCCGAGCTTCGCTTTCTTGGCCCCGGGATGAACCGTCAGGTTCCAGTCTGGACGGGGCGACAGAGGGGGGACAAGGGGCTGTCCTAACTGCCCCTAACTCGACAAGCTGATGCTTGTGGCTCCATCATCAAAACATGAGCCTCGGCCCCAGTCCGCAGCCAGCAGGGTGGGCGTGGCTGCCCCGAGCGCCGCCCCTTCCTCTCCCCGTGTGTACGTCCATCCGTCTGTCTGTCTGCCAGCATGGGTCTCGCCCTCACGGCGCCCCCCCACTGTCCCCCTCTAGTTCCCCATTTCCCTTCTCCTTCCGCCTCACATCCATCTCAACGGACACACGACGGTGTAGAATTATAGTCCTCAGTGCTGGTTTGATTTATTGAATACAATTTTAGACTTTGTGTTCTCAATTCAAAGTAAGGGGGAAAACATGGAAGTTATTTATTTCCTTCGAAACCTTTGCGCCCGAACACACTCCCCGCTGTGGAGCAGCCTCACAGGTGCAGCCTGAGCCCTCGGTGGAGTTTTTTCCCACAAGGTCAGTGCCGCCCCCGACAGCAGACACCAGAGTCCGATCCGAAGGCTGAGGGCAGCCACGATTCCAACCCCTGACGAGGTCGTGCTATTCCAAGCTACTGAGGTCTCTGATTTGTTTTGCCACAACTACGTGCCACTCCCAAGAAGAAAGCTGGATGACACAGGCACACCTACTGGTGCTCACCAGCAATGCACGTGTGCCACAACAGACAGCGAGGGCCCCGACGTACTTCACAATCAATACAGGTACACGGCACGTCTGTACCGTGTGCCGATGGCTGGGAGCGTGAGGGTCCTCGCCTGATCAGCACTCAGACACAAGCAGACAGAGAGGAAATACGGTAGAACAGGCAGACGCAAGCGAGTCACACCGGGGCTCCAAAGACAATAACCTCAATGCGTGGCTTTACTTAAACTAAGGAAACTCCGTCCCTTCCGCCCGCCTCGTTCCTTCTGGCCCAGGGCTCCGGACACAGCCGCGTGCCACCTGCTGCACGGGTGCGGGGGACGCAGGAGGGAGGAGCGCGCGGGAGCCAGGGGCGCCGTCCGCGCGTCCCGAGCCTGCCGAGGCTGCCACGTGCGGTGGCCGCAGCCGTGAGGACGCTGTGATGTGCACCCTGTCCCTGCACGAGCGGGCGAGTCTGGGAGGCTGACTGAGCGCAGGAGCCGGAGGCGGTGCGCGGAGGGGCCCGGTCTGCGAACCCTGCGCTTGGGTCGGGAGAGAGGACGCACACGTCACAGAGCAGTGGCGCGGGCTTCAGGCTCCGCATGACTCCCGGGGGAGGGCGCCTGACCCCCCGGGGGACACAGCTGACACCGCCCTCCTCCTGCCCCCACGAGGCCCTGCCGGGCGGGCTGGTATTGTCCGTGAACACGCGGCTTCCTCGTGCTGACCGCCCGTCCGGAGGCCGGTGCCCCGTTCTGCCCGGCACCCAGGACCCAGTTTGGCACCCGGGGCACCCTAGACACGCGGGGGCTACTCGCTGTATCGGTGACGGCAGCGCTGAGGACGGGGGCAGCCAGAGGACGCGAGACTGGGCCGGACCCGTCCCCGAGAAGCTGTCCGTGGTCGAGGACGACAGGGACCCGGACAGGGACAGGCCTGGAAGCGCAGCCTCGTGCCGGCCCTGGCCGTGGGGTGTCCGCGGGGCGCCCCACAGACGGTGTGGGGCCCGGCTTCACCCGGCGGAGACAGGCATCTCTGCACCGGTCTGGGGAGAAACAGGCCGGGGAGGGCTACAGAAGACCCTAGCAGACAAGGCTGGCTTTCTGGAAGGGCGTCTAGATCAGGACTCTCGTAGGCGCCTGCAGAGAGGCGGGGTGCGGGCACCGGAAGCTGGGCTAGCAGGACCCACAGGGCGGGGGTGAGGGGGGCGTGGAGAGCCGAGGGCAGGGGACATAAGACCGCCAAGGTCCCGGTGGGAACAGTGTGAATGGAAGGGAAGAAATTGGGTGAAGTAACGGGAAGGACAAACCACCACCGGTGGGACTCGGTGGTGACTGGACGTGGGGGGTTAATCCAGCGCGGCCGGCATCCGTGAGGACACCCTCAGAAGGAAGGGACCGAGCCTGCGCCACCCGGAGTCGGGGCGCAGCCCGCCTGAGCCCCAGCCCGCCACGTCTGATCCTGCATCTAGTGGCGGGCGCTTCTGCGCCATGCGTGGCCAAGGGGAGCACAGCAGCTCCGGTTCGGGGTGGTTTGTGGACCACCCCGGGGCCTCAGGCCTCGGCTCTGTGCCCGCCCTCCTCCCGGGAAAGGCCACCGAGTCCCCCAGGCTGCCAGGGCCGCTGCCGGGCGCTCCGCATTCGGGAAGACGTTAGAACTGGAGGGCGGGAGTCATTTTTTCCCCCACAGAGAAGACAGACTTCACAACAGCTGATGCTCGAGGAAAGAAAGATGCCACCGACCCGGCAGAACAGAGGACACCAGGGCGAGTCAGGGTAGAAATTATCTTGTGGGATAAAATGTGACACTGTTTGCATGTCACAATTGGAAGGGGGCGACATACAGACAGACACCTCCGTGTGCTCTGTCCCTGGTCCCGCCCCCGAGTGATGACATCTGGGTCCTGAACGCGAGACCCGCCCCCGCCCGCACCTGCAGTGGGTGCCCATCAGCCGCGACTCGGGACCCGCCCTCGGCTTCCACAGGCCGGGCCGTGCGCTCAGCCGCACACGCTCCGCCTGGCCTGAGCTTCGCCTGCGCCGAGAACCTCTCTCTCCGGGGTGACGCCGTGTGTCTGAGTGTCCCGACCCGCGGAACCTAGTTATTCGTAGGGGCGGCGAGGAGGATCCAACCTGGGAAAAACGGGCGAGAGAAAGGAGCGGAGGCAAGACAAAGCTCTGATCAAGCCTCCAAATTTTATTACAAAATGGGGATATATATATATACAGAGAGGGAGGGGTTAGAGATACTTGTAGGCAGGGGATTGGTTGAGGGAAGGGGTGGTATAGCGTAGCGTGATCTGATAGGGGCGTTCAAGTGGGGGGAGGTGACGTGAGGGGTAGGCGGTGCGGATGTCTTGGCGCACGCGGGCTTTCTGCTGATCAGCAGAAAGAGAAGCAGGAACCTTACGGGCCGTGGCCATTTTGCTTCTCCCGTGCGGCTCCCAACATCTGAGTCCCCCTCGCGGTCCATCAGATGCGAAGGCAGGAAAGTGGAGGCCGCCCTACTCTCCGTGGTGGGTCTTCACCCACGCCCTGCCGGCCCACGCGGGCTCAGCCACCCCTTCTTCCCATTTAGCCCGAGAATTCAGAACCCGACGCTTGCCACGCCCGGCCCTGGCTGCCTGGTGTGTGCGACGACCTCACACCCGGCCCTGTCGGTGGCCTCGTGTCAGGGCTGGGTGCCCGGCCCCGGGGGTAGCCGTGAGCTTCTGAGTAGCCGCCGATTTTGAGAAATGCTCGTTCTTCCTTCTCTCCCTCGGCTCGCGGCCTCTGCCGTAAAACTAAGACCTTGCAGAGTCTACAGCGTGGCGAGACCGAGCACACGGGACACAGTGCGAGGAAAACGACACGGTGGGGGGTCTGTTTTGACGGTAACACGTGGACAGACGAGCTGCGACCTCACGTCTAACTGATTTCAGCTCAGCGAACGGGCCCCCCTCCCCCGGACGTCCTGCCTGGGGCGCGCCAGCGTGGAACCCCGAGGTGCAGCCGGGGGAGGCAGCCGGGGGAGGGGGCATGCTCCCCTGCCGTGCCTATTTCTTGGAAAAACCGATGCTCTGGTTTTAGCTTCAGATACATCATGAGTCAAAATGTGCCATTCAGTTAAAAATAAACGTATATGGAGTCATCACAGTGCATCAAAAAGGCAAAACGCTCCGAGAGCTGATTCCAGGCCCTGCGTGGTTCCCGGGAGTGAGACTCCCACCAGCTGAGGGCGAGGGGCCACCTGTCCCGCAGCCCCTAACTCCGGCCCCTGGGCCCGCGCTGGCCGCTGACGCCTGACTGCCGGGAACCGCGTGCTTTAATCAGAGCGCCCGCGAGCGCCGCTCGGACCTGGACCCCCGGTCTCGTGGTTTCTGTGACTGTCGGGCCGGTGGGGGTGGCGGGGGTGGCGGCGGGAGCGGGGAGGAGACAGGAGGAAAATGAGTTCCTGTGATCGACCGCACGTGGGATTTTGGGGAGTTGTCAGAACCAGTTCTACAGAACTTTTGGGACATCATTAGTAAGCAAAGCCAACGGCTGCAATTAAAATAATTTTTATTTTTGCCTTGATCTAACGTCTCACTTGGAGGAGACTTTTTTTCCCAGTTGAATTTCACCAAGATAATAAATAGAAGGTGGCTAATCCTTGCCCACTAATTGAGATTCCACTCGGACAGAAAGTGAGCAAAGGCTGGCATCCGTCTCAGCTGAAAATCGAAGAGGCAAACAGTGAAACCCAAACGAAGCGGGGAGTCTGGTCCTTTCCGCCCCCCATCCCCGCCCTGGACCCTGACACCAGGGCCCGGCGTCCGAGCGCAGCGTGGACGGTGCGTTTCTACCCCCGCATCAGACGCGGGCTGGGCCGCGTGGCAGCGCCGAGTCACGGCCCAAGGCGGCAGCAGCTGACTCTGGGTTTTCCTGTTGGTTCAAGTGCGTTTCCTGTAATCACGGGTGCAAACAGGCTGCGGCCTGAGCTAGGATGGTCGTCCTGCCTCCAACCTGCCTTCCAGCCCCCCGAGGGCCCCTCCCCCGCCTCCCATCAGCTCATGACAGGGCCCCCCCCCACAGGGCCCCCAAACCGGGGGCCAGGACTCGGCGCTGAGGCGGCGTCTCGGGGTGGCCTTCGTTTCTGTCCTCTCGAATGATGACCTCTGAAGAAGAGAACAGACGCCTGGGGAATATCATCTTGGTGCATTAAAGAAAATGGAACAGGATGACGCTGTCACTCAGACCCAGTCCAATGTTGTCCGCAGGGAGCCAGCTCCGCCCTGAGGATGGGAGGGCCTCACTGTGGAAGGATCGGGGGGCAGGGGGACACCCATAAAACAGGCCTCGGGAGTGAACTGCCCGGGGCAGGAGCTGCTCACGAGCGGGCAAGGCTCACCCTGCTTCCTGTCCCCCCCGCTGGGAAGGCACGCGTTAAGGACCCTTGGGTCCCTGCACCCCGCTCCGAGTGGCCTGGTGTGCAGGCCTCCCCTCGGCATGTGGAATTAAGCGCTGACCCAATTAATCTTGAATCCTGGCCAGCATGTTCGACTCAGAGGTGTCCAGCAGCAGGAAAGCCCCACGAGAAACCGGGAACGTCATTCAGATGGTCCCTCTGCAGCCACGTGGGACAGCTCGCCCCGCTGTCTGCCACACCCGCTGCCGGAGGGACGCAGGCCGGTGTCGGCCGGGTCGCCGGACCCACCAGCCCCTCGCACCCCGCCACGGACATCACAGCACAGGGCCCACCCCCAAACCCCGCAGTCGGCACGGACGGGTCCAGTGGGGAGCGAACCCAGGGCAGTTCCCCCTCGTCGGCTGCCGACCCCCCAGTGTCCCTGGGACTAGAAATGCGGATTATAGGTCACATCCATTTGATTCCTAATTAAAACAGACGGCGAATCCCATCCCGACGGTAAATTTGCTCGCAGGTCGGAATTTTCTCCACTAAACACTCAGCCTCTCCACACGCATCTGTGTGCACGTGCACGCGGAGGTGTGTAAACCTCATGCACGTGTGCACACACAGACGCAGTTAATCTCCTTCTCTCACCGAGGCGCCCTCAAAACAGTAAGAGACGACCTCTGCGGGACTATGTTTACCCAAATCTCACCACCTCTGGGTGTTTCTTACTCTGATGCGACTGTTTATGCACCTTCCTGATCTGTCACCACCCCCCAAGGGGTGCACTGACTTTGCCCTGAGGTCCTGTAATTGGCGAACAATATAATATAAGGATGTCGCAACTACCTCCACGAAAATTGGAAAACATAGAAGGATAACTAACTTTCCCGGAGTGCACGATCTCGGCGCCACCTCGGGGCCACTGCTGCTCCTTGCCTTCCAGGGCGATGTGGGGCTGTGGTCTCTTCACCCGGCGGCGTGTCGGGCGTGCTCGCCTGTCACCCTGAGCAACCGTAGCACTTGCCACGTGCGTGGCCGCGCCCGGTGACCGCACACCACAGGCCACGGACCCTGTGCCCCTCCGCGGATAGCCGGGCACGCAGCTGCTTCCACTTTTCCCGCCTTTGAGCTGGAACGAATGAATGCTTTTCAGCCATGGATGTAAAGCCGCGTGCAGAGACGGCTCCACCACGGAAAGTACAGGGTTGCTGTACTTACAGCTCACGTGTGATTATGAAGTTTAGTTTGAGGGTAACTAAGATGTTTGTGTTCTAAACACCTAGCACGCCCGAGCGAGCCAGGCACAGCCGTGACCTGCCATTTTCACCCCGGGCGGCACAGTCCAGTAGATTCTAAACACAAAAATAATGGCCACAAATTCCTGCTGCTTTGGAGCCACGAGATGAGCTGCGAGAACCTGAGTCCACGGTTCTCTGGGGTGGCGCAGCCCAGGCCGGTGGCTGCTGGACACGCCACGCTGTTCCCCGGGGGCCCTCACCGACTGACTGTGCCCCAGGCCAGGTGCTCCCGGGACCCACCTGGACGGCCCCCCATAACCCGCACCTGGCTGCTTTGGGGCCACAGCCCCCGGGAATAGCTTAGATGGGATCTAGCTGTTTGTCACGGGTCACTCAGCTTGCAGGTTCCCCGGGTGGGGCAGGGGCTTCGTGCAGGGGTTTAAGAGGGGCATGCATGGCCCTCTCGCGGTGTGACTCTGGGCACACGCGGCCTGCTTGCCGTGTGACTCCGTGCGGCTCGCTCGTCATGTGACTTGCTGAGCACGCACGGCCCGCTGGCTGGGAGAGGCAGCAGGTGAGGGAAACGGTCCTGCTCCCCAGCCTCCGATGAGCAGCGTGCCCGTAAGGCCAGGGCGTCCCCCGTGGGGCGAGCCGCGGGTCCAGGAGGAGGGGGGGGCGTGGCACGCGGCCAGGGCACAGGTTGCAGGGACTGAGGACGCGCACGCCGGGCCGCGCGCACAGCGGGCCACGCGCACAGCGGGCCACGCGCACATCCGTCAGCCGAACGGCCGACCGCACGGAGGAATGATGCTGGAAGCTTCCGCCGCCCCGTGGGCCCCGCTGCGGCACGCCCAGTGCCCCGTCACGTCAACGTCCCTTTCTCAAGCTCGGGCCGCCTTACGGTGGAAGTAACCCCTAATGCCCAGATCGCCTATGACACAGCACTGGGAAAACGTCACCCAGCCATCGAGAGGACCTCAACCCCCTCTGACGCCAGAATGAGCCGAATACAAAATCTCTGGGCATCTTCCTTCTCACGCAGCAAAAACAACTCAATTACCGAGACTTCAAAAGGGTTCAGCGGCCGCCGCCTGAGCTGATAAAGATCCCTGTTTATTGCCATCATATTTGCTAACAAGGACATGATTTTTATGTAGTTAGCAGCTCTCTGTAAAACAGAGAAGAGTGTAGGAATTTCTTTCTTTTTTATTCTTAGTATTCTGTCACTGGCAATTAATTTTTCTGATCCGTTTTATTAGTTTGACGGTTGGGTCCAAGACTCGGAATGTCTTTCCAAAGCAGCAGACTGATGGGGGAGAATTATTTCGGCGCAGTTCCTGGCACATCGCGATGATGGATAGCTTGGAAGGACAAACTTATTCAGACCCACATTTTTCCGCAGTGGCAGGGAAAAAGGCTGAAAAATTACTAGTAAATTGCTTTTTTGTAAAAATGCTCTCCCTTTCAGATTTCCCCTAGAACGAAGGTCTTCTGCAGAATGAAGGCGCGATGTGTTCTGACGCACCTGGACCACAAAGGCAGTTAAAGGATAAATATGAGAGGAGAGTGAGGGCTAAGACTTAATTTCGTGATCACGCCCCCACTGTGTGCCATCCTCCCCCACGACCAGGTCCTTCTGTGGGCCTGCTGTTAGGCCGTGGGGATAAGTGTCTCTGAAAGACAGGTGTCATCTGTCCTAGGCAGGCGTGGCTGCCCCACCCACGGCCCGGAGTCGGCCCCCCCAGACGGAGCCAGGACATGGATGACGGCGCCGTCCGTGCCCTCCCTTGTCCCTGCGCCCCCAAACTGCTCAGCCTTCCGAGTTTCCGGTGACGAAGGTCTGCAGACAGCCTGCGCGGCTAGGGCAGCGCTCAGGCCCCAGAGGGCGTGTCCCCTGTGTGGTGCCAACACCCAGATGCCCCGGCGGGGCACGGGCCCGGCTGGCCACTGGCTCCGCACAGAGTGGGGTGTCTCCAGACGGGAGCCCCAGGACGGGCACCCCCAGACCACGCCCGGGAGGGGGATGCCACCGCCTGCGCACGGCCCTTCACGCCACTCCCCCAGGCCTTACCTCAGGGTCACAGTCTGGCCACCAAGGGTCAAAGGCCTAGGCAGTGGTGCTCATCCGGGAGCGCTGTGTCCCCAGGGTATTTGGCAGTGTCTGGGAAGACTGCTAGCTGTCACACAGGGTTGCGGGGGCTACTTGCGTCTAGCAGCTAGAAGCCAGCGTGCTGCCACGAGTCCCACACTGGCCAGGGAGACACAGCATGACACAGACCTCTTCCTGCGGCATGCGGGCGCCACGCCACGCCACGCCACGCCGGCCCGAGACGCGGCGGTCAGGGCGATGGCCTCCCCCACTGCGGGGAGGCCGGCCGGCCCCACGCGCTCCGACGGGGCTCTGGCCTTCCCCCTCGTCCCCTTCGCGGAAGCTCCACGCCCTCTACCTGTGACCCTGTGGGCAGGTGTCCTGCTTGGACACAGGGGGCTGTGGGGACAGATGGACCCGGGGGCAGGTGACCCTGCTCCTGCCTGCGTGGTGTCTGACGGGTCCCTCTCGCTGGCCCTCGTCGGTGGCTCCGCCTCTCTGGGAACTTTGCTCTGATGCCAGAGCCCGGCTCCCAACACCAGGTCCCCCCGCCGCACCCCCGGTTCCCTCGGGGACACAGGGCGGGAGAAACGGACACTGCCTCGCCCGCCGCCCGCCTCGCCACGTTTCTCGCTGTAAGCTCACCCTCAAGAGAGCCCCTCCTCGCGCGACGGGCAGCGGTGACCGTGCCTGACGGCGAAGGCGTCCACCCCACCGGTGTCTCCGCGAGGAGCCCCCGGCCACCTGCATCCTCTCAGTAGCATTTACTAATCCAGCCCGAGATGAATCCGCATGATTCACAGAAAGCCTCGTGATTTTATTTTCTTTCAGGATTCAAATACTGAAACAAGCACCATTGTTTTCATTGCCAGAGGTGGTGACCCAAACACAAAACTTGATTCCAGAATGAATAACTTCTTTTTAAAAAAAAAAAAAAAACTTTCAAATACCTCTCTCGACAGAATCACAGAGACGAGTTGCTAACATCGCCTTGGCAGGCACAGGGACACCCGTGCTCTTTCCACGGCTGGTGTCAACCCGTGGGGAGCGAGCCACGTCTCAGAGGTGTGTCCTCTGTGGGTTCCGCAGAGCGGAACCGCCCGCCGGCCCGTGGCGTCCGGAGTGGCTAACGCAGATGGTTTGATCTCGGTTCCTCAACTTAGGGTCCTCCACGCCTGTCTGATCAGCGGCTAGAAGCTCCAATGAGTCTTTGAGAGAAAACAGCCACTCACTCTCTCCGATTCCTATAATAGATGAATCACGTCATCCTCAAAAAATAGTAAGAACCCAAACCGAATCAGTCGCGTTTGGAAAACCATCTGCCCGCGAAGCCGAGATGTGCGCGCGAAATGATGATGTGTGGAGCAGAAAGGGGCCGCGTCGCGGGGTGTCTTGATGAACGTAGTGGAGCAGGCTTGTCTGACGGGGACGCACACGCTAGTTACTATGCGAGGAAGGACGGGCAGGGACCACACGGGGAAGGAGGCCGCCGTGCGCTTCTGAGGAGCATCTCCAGCTGCGCCCGCCAGCCGTCCTCTGCCCGGCCGGTGTCCCGCACACACGCACGGGGCGCCCCCGCCTGCGTGAGCGCCGCCGGGGGCGGGGCAGAGGGGTGGGTGCCCAGCGGGACGCGGGGGCTGGCACGGGTGCCCGTGCCTTTCCCTGGCCTGACGCCTGTGCCGTCTCCTCCCGCAGGAACCATGGTCAGCAAGGACCCCGGCAAGTGCGTGCTGGCCGCGCCCGCCGGCGACGTGGGGCCGGCCGCCCGCCTGGCCCTGGAGATGAGGTACGCGCTGGACGCCCACCGGCAGGTCCGGAAGCGGAACAAGGCACTGCAGGTGCGCTTCAAGGACATCTGCGAGGCGCAGAGTGAGCAGCGGGCCCCGCGGCCGCCCGCGGGCCCGGCGGGCGACAGGCGGGAGGCGCGGCCCGCCTGCCACCGGGCCGCCTACCGCAAGTACATGACGGTGCCCGCGCGGCGGTCCATCCCCAACGTCACCAGGAGCACGGGCGTGCAGACCTCGCCGGACCTCAAGAAGGGCTACCAGACCTTCCCGCTGGACCGCAAGAGGGGGGCTCTGGCGGCCGGGGCCGCCTTCGCCAGCCAGGACGACGGCTTGGGCGTCGGCTCCGGAGACCAGCGGGCGGACGCCCCGGCCTGGGCAGCGGGCCGGGCTCGGACCGCGGCCGCCCTGGTCTTCCCCCACGGCGGGCACAGGGACGCGCTGGACCCGCCCGCCGGGGCCAACTGCGCGGGGCCGTGCGCGGACCCGGATGCCGCCCCCCACGGGCCCGGGGACGCCGCTCAGGGCCGGACGACGCCGGACGCCGAGGAGCCTGCCGTGCCCGCGGCCCACGGCCGGGTGTTCAAGACGGAGGTGGCAGCCGAGCCCGCCGCGTCGGACTCCGCGGCCGCCAGCCAGTGGTCCCTGTGCCCCGCGGTGGCCGACGAGGAGCCGGCCAGGGCCGCCCATCTCAACGGGCTCCAGGAACCCCCGGGGCAGGGCCCGTACCCCGAGTGCACGGACCGGCCCCCGCAGACTGAAGCCCCGCGGGGGCGGGACGCCCGGCCCTGCCCGCCGGCGGCCGCCGGGGGCGACGAGGCCCGGCAGATCGTGCCACACACGGAGGTGGTGGGCCTGAAGGCGCAGCTGCAGGTGATGGAGCACCTGATCAGCTCGAGCCAGGAGACCATCAAGGTGCTGCTGGGCGTCATCCAGGAGCTGGAGAAGGGGGAGGCCCACCGGGAAGGGTGAGTACGCCCCCGCGCGCGTCTTCAGGTGCCCAGGGCTGGCCTGCAGCCCCCGAACCTGAACCCGAACCCGAACCCACACACCCACACACACACACACACACACCCACACACCCACACACATGCACACACACACACGCTCACACACCCAACCCCACAGCGAGGCGAAGCCAGCATTCCGTGAACGGGCTGGCGTCTGGGCCCAGGCCGAGCCCCGCAGGGCCACAGGTGCTCTCTGAGGCTGCACACCCCTGCGTGCTCGCCCCACAGATGTCCTTGACAGTCAGCGCTCGTCTGCCTGGCCTGCAGTCCAAACCAAATTATCCTCGCAGTGGACTGACGGGTCTTTCCTTGCTATGTATGTCTGTGGACTAAGGGTTTCCGACCCCGATGAAGGGTGATGCGTTGGCCAGTCCAAAACATCTACCCTGCCCGGGACGCTCCTTGCCTCTCAGAACAGTACGGAAAAGAAAGAATTCAGATGGCAGTTTGAGAAGTAGTAAGTGCTGACTCATCTGTATGAAGCCAGCAGAACCGTGTTCAGGTTCGGACTGAGACACTATAGACAACACACGGTCCGATGCTCCTTCTTTGCCGGGAGCTCAGACAGGCAGCGCCGTCCTCCGACAGCCCCGTCGGCTTGTGGGTGGTGAGGGGCAGGCCCGGGGGTCCCAGCGGGCCGCGGAGGGAATGCAGGGGACAGGCCCAGGGGTTCCGGCGGGCCACGGTGGGAACGCAGAGGGGCAGGCCCGGGGGTCCCGGCGGGCCACGGTGGGAACGCAGAGGGGCAGGCCCGGGGGTCCCGGCAGGCCGCGGAGGGGAGTGCAGAGGGCCAGGCCCGGGGGTCCCGGCGGGCCACGGTGGGAACGCAGAGGGGCAGGCCCGGGGGTCCCGGCAGGCCGTGGAGGGGAGCGCAGAGGGCCAGGCCCAGGGGTCCCGGCGGGCCGCGGTGGGAACGCAGAGGGCCAGGCCCAGGGGTCCCAGCAGGCCACGGTGGGAACGCAGAGGGCCAGGCCCAGGGGTCCCAGCAGGCCGCGGAGGGAACGCGCCGAGCCAGCAGCCCAGCTGTCCAGCACCGTCACGGGCTGCTGAACTTTGCTTCCCGTCTTTTGAACTTGAAACTGTGAAACAGCAAATTTCAAAACTCATGGCTTAAAAGATGTGACAAGATGTGAGTCGTGAGCCCCTTAGCACGAGGAAGGCTCATGCGGGCCCGGCGGAGTGCCACGCGGACACGAGCCGCCAGCCCTGCGCTGGTCCCTGGCTCCTGCCCGTGGCTCAATGGCCTTCGCCTAGACGGCCAGCCTGTCCCTTCCCGCCCCACCGTGAACCCCTGTGGGCTCCCTCCAGCCCGTGTGCAGGTGGTGGCGTCTTCAGCTGCGTCCTGTGGTCTCACGCAACTAGCAGGGTCCCTGGTCAAGTGAGCTGGCAGCCACCATGCGGGGAGCCAGGAAGTGCGGTCAGGGCAGTGAAGCCACCAAGCACAGTGTCCTCTAAGGGCTGCTGTGCTGCAGGCACCTGGTGCTTGCACACCACAAACAACGGGGAGGCAGCTGCCTCTGCACCCCAAGGCCGCAGGGGAGGCTCCAGCCCTGGCGCCTACACAGGGGGCCGGGTGCAGCCCCCGCTCTTGGCTTCCGGCTCCCCTGCAGGTGGGCCATCCACACGGAGTTAATGCTCGATGACCCCACACCTGCCGTGGGCACGGCATGGTCTGCAGTCGCTAGTAGCAGGTGACAGCAAGCAGCTGCTTACCAGTCGTAACCTGGTGGCAGGTGGACTCCGGCTGGACTCCCCTGCCGGAGGCCAGTGTGCTGAGTGCACGGCCCACGCTCTCGGCGTGCCACCCAGCGCCATCCCCGAAAGCAGAGCTGCGCCGCCCAACGTGCTGGCCTGCAGCCCCGGGCGGCTGCTGACATTCAGACGCGAGTTTATTACACATGGAGGTCCCGTCCTTCCGTCACACTGGCTACATCTCGGGTGTCCACGAACCGTGTGTGGTGACAGGCTACTGCCTGAGACAGAGGACAGTCCCATCCCCACAGAAGGACCCGCACCCCGCAGTCCCCCGAACAAGGCAGCGTCTGCGGACGGGGCACCACAGGTCAGGACAGAGGACTCTGCTCACGTCCACCCCGTCACGTGTTGCTGGCTTGGCCCGGGTTCGGGGCAGAGAGGCGGGCCCGTGGCCTGGCGAACCCCCACACCTGCTCGTGAGCACCCTACTTCCCGCTCCCGCCCCGAGCCCTCTGGGCTCGCACAGCAGTGCAGCGATGCAAACTCCAAGGCCACCTGGAAGGGGACCCCTCTGCCCGATTCCCAGGATCACGAAGCTGGCCAGAGCTCTAACTTCCGCCACTCCTCTCTGAGTCAGAATACAGGGGGAGACAAGCCTCGGGGGCGGGCAGAGGCGAGGTGAGCGCCTTCTGCAGCCCTTTCCCGGGTGTCTGGGGCCGCGGGGGTCACAGGGAGCGGGACACGGGGACCCAGGGGTGCTGGCGCGTCTCTGGCAGCTGGCTCCGGGGCTGAGGCGAGCAGCCCTGTGCGGGTCTCTCGGTGTCGGTGCCGCTGCCGGCCCATTCGGCCGGCCCCCCGAGTCCTCACTGTTTAACAGGCTTCCCCCCGGGAACTGGACCTGAAGGGCATGCTCAGGACTGTCACTTTAGAAGGAGGGACGCCCAGGACTGGTTTAGAAGGAGGGACGCCCTCTCTCTGAGCTGAGAATGCGTGTTTCCCTTGCACGCCACGGCAGAAGACAGCCAAGCTCACGTCACACAGATCACGTTACGCAGATGTGGTCACCACGGATCACGATGAAGGGTGTCATGGCCACGTTAAAACATCAGTGGAGTTTTCCTCGGAAAACATTCTAGGGTTGACAGTAAGAGCAGAGAATTCTCTGATGCGAGGTGCAAGCCCTCTCCCGCCTCGCCCTGCACCCCACGCGTGGCTCAGAGGGGCCAGCTTGGCATAGGGTTGTGCCTGCGGTGAGAGCAGGCCCGGGAGGGAGGACAGGCATCTCGTGTGCCCTGTGGAGCCCGTGACCTTGACTCCGAGTGACCTCTCCCGCCCCAGATCGGCATGGCACGGCGTTAGGACAGAGTGAAGGGAGGCGAGTCTTTGAACCGGACGCATGGCTGGGGGCTTGGCGGTGTTTCTCGGGGCGCACTGAACGTGTACTAGGACTTCCGTGCACCCCTGACCTCGTCTCTGCAGCCTCAGGGTTGGCTCCATGCGGACGGCACCGCCGTGTCTGTCAGGCGCGCCCTCTGCAGCAGCTCTCACCCTGTGCGCGGGGACTTCTGTGTCACCAGCCAGCACCTCGCTCTCGTGCCCACGTCCGTTGTCGTGAGACGCTTGTCGGTCACTGCATCTGCTCACGTAGCTTCTTGACAGGCCTCGGCAAAGACCTGGTCAGCCGAGTGGCCAAATGCAGAGCGGGGAGGCGGGGGGCGTTAGCCCCTCACCCGCCTCTGCGGTCCCGCCGCCACCTTGCCAGGCCCCGGGCGTGACGCGTTGGCAAAGCAGGCCGCGGCGAGCGCCGGGCAGTGGGGCAGAAGCGGGAAGGGCCTCGTCCCGCCCCGTCCCTGCCACGTGCACGCCTGTCCCTTCCCACCCGCCCCCTGCTGGGACGGGAGGAGCTCACAGCACTTCACTGTCTCGTGTCCTTGGCACATCAGTTTCAGTGTCACCCTGCACATTGGGTGTAACCCCGACCGCCGGAAACCATCCCAGCCAGCAGCCCGAGGTCCGCGTCCGTTTTCCGGGATGGGGCCGAGGAGCGGGGCGGAGGGGAATGGGGGACCTGGGCTCGGCTCGGCCGGCCCTGAGCTGGCGGGGGTGCCCACGGGGCCATAAGCCTCTCCGGACCTTGGCTTCTTAGTCTGCGGACGAGCGAAGTTTCCCGGCTTCTGAGCATCTCTCGGAGGTTACATGAAAAGCAGAAGGCAAGGCTCTCCGTCCACCTGTGCGCCCAGGCAGAGCCACCTCCCTCCAGGTTACGCTGTCACTGAGAAGCCACCTTCCCGGGGCCGGCCTGCAGGCAGGGACCTGCAGGTACCAAGCTAGGAGCAAGCCGGGGTACCTCGGGAGACGTTTCCCCGCTTTATTACACGGGCTGGGCATTCCCGAGGATTAGGAGAGCTTGGGGATTACAGACAGGATGGCGCCGTCAAGCTCTGTGCTCATTTCCAGAGACACGGCCAGGGCAAGCGGATTCGGTGTCACGGACGGGGCTGTCAACGAGGACCCAGGAGACGCGGGGTCACACCTGGCTCATCCTCGCCTCGCCTCTCTGAGCTCCACGATCCCGTGTTCATTAAAGAGAACGGTGCAAATGAGAATAGGGACCTCGGTGAGAACAGGCTCCTTTCTGCTCCGCAGACAGATAGATGTTCAGAGATGTCTAAGAGCGTCGTAAGTTCCTTCACCGCCTTACAGGACTCATCAGAGTGCACGGGGTGGCAGAGAGGGGGCGGAAGCGACACGGCCCTCTCTGCAGGCGTCCATCCCAACTGCGTGCGGCGACCCCGCTGTGACCTCCTTCCTCCCCTCGACACTTCTCCATCCCTTGTCCCTTCCGCTAGCACATAGGCTGGAGCTGGCCTCTGTCCCCTCCTGTCCCTTTTTTTCTTGCAAGGGATGACTTTTATCTATTGGGGATAAAATAATGCCTGAAGTCCAGGCATAAGGGGTCCTATTTTCTGATTTTGAAATGGAAGCACCCAGTATATTCTCTCTGGCATTGTCTTCCTTGAATGCACAGAGCTACGCCGAGTCCTCTCTACGGCTTACGTTTATACAACTTTGTAAATGCTATTTTTAAGTTCTTAAAAAAAAAATAACAGTCTTTCTCTCTTTAATGTGAAAAATGAAGCAACTGTATTTCTAAGTACATTCCAAATTCTTGCTTTGGGCTCCATTGTAGGTATCACACATAACTTGAAAATGTAATTTGAATCATCGTCCTGTGCAGAATGTCAAAAGGGATTTCAAATACGTCCCCGGCCTTTTAAGTCGGTGGGTGAATAAAATCCTCGCCACGGAGCCACCGGGCAATTCAGACACCCATTTGCAGATAAAATGAGCACTTCAAGGCACGACGTGAACGTTTATGGAATTGACGGATGCGTGTCCCAGAATTGGGATTTACTTTTTTTTTAAAAGGATAAAATGCAAGTTCTAGTTTCCAAATGCATTTGTAAATCCCATGCGATTTCGGCTAAGCTATGCAGAAATCGTGCTCCGGCCCCTGCTGGATCTGAGGGACAGTGCCGGTGACACCACCGATTCTAAGCACCTCTGACATGCCCGCCCGCCATTCTGCTCTGTCTTAATTTAATCCTCAGCATCCCACCGCGACACGGGAATTATCTCCCCGGGGAAATGAGAGCTTGGCAGTGCGAAGGAACAGCCACCCGACTCGAAAGGTTGCTGAGACATGGCAGGGACAGAACTCACATCTAGACTGTCAGGCCGAGCACCCCTTCTCCCCCTCCTCTGGACGTGGGGAAGCTGGGGTGTCTGCAGAGAGTGAAAAGGCGGGCGCATCTGTTGCGGCTGCAAACCTCTGCCCTCCCTCCCTCCTTCTGGAAGGGGCTGAGAGGCTCCTGCACCCGGACCCGGGAAGGTTCCCTGCGAGTGTATGTTCTGGGGGAAGCAGACTTCCGGTGGTCGAGGCAGCAGAGAACACCACTCGGAGAGATTCACGGAACAGAGCAGGACTTTAAGGGTTCATAACCAGCAGGAGGAATATCCCTCCCCCGCAGCCCCGTGAGGCAGTTGCAGAAAAATCAAGGCCATCGGGCTTGAGATTCAGGGACCCTGGTGCCCACGAGGGCCTGCCCGCCCCGTCTGCTGCAGCACGGGGGGCTCATCCATCCAGCCCTCACTTCTTCAGACGCACTGATGGGTTGAAAGCTCCCCCTGCCGCGGACACAGAAGCACGCGTGTGTCTCGGACGAGGCCGTGGGGGAAAGGGCGTCCGTGAGGACCGGGTGCCTAGGTAAAGATCATCTAAAACCCGGCGTGTTCTGACTTCCCACGGAGTCAAGTTTTTCTATCGAGGTTTCCTTGGTTACAGCATTGGGCCGTCACCCCAGATAAAAGTCTCGTAACTGGACACATGAAATGTTACAAGCAAGGACACGACGATGTAAAGGTGTCTGTGTACACAGTCAGCTACGAGCGCTCTCAAACCCTTGTTTAAAGTCAGGCTTTTGAAACGAAGCGCAGAAGCTTCCCGAAGAGTTAAGTTCTGATTTGAATGTGTTAACCAAACTGCTCTAAAAAGGAACATCAGAAGAAGCGATAAATCAAAGATAAAAGCCTCCGTGGATGTTTACCATGGGAACCGGTGGTGAAGGCACATTAATACTTTCAAATTAAAAGCTCTGGGAGCTGGCCCGCAGGTGACAGTGCCAGGCTGGACAAAAGCGGCAGGCCGGAAGGGCGATTTGCTTTCCGAGGGTACACCCACGTTCCTATTTTCATTCCAGCTGGGTAGCCAGTGCCACCAAAATTTATTTTCATTAATTTTCAATAAATTATAGCTTGAGCTTTATCTCTCCTCCAGGAAAGAACGAGTTCATCAACTCGGCCTCAGCTCGGCCCGAGAAAGTAGTTTTATTAACAGCGGCTACTACCGGAGCCCTCTGGGGCGGGCGACTTGTCACTGTCATCATTTCCCAACTCAGAGTCCCCTCGATGTCATGAACGTAGGGAAGGGATTACGAGTTTCATTCACCCTGTCGGTGAATATAACCGGGCCGTCCACAAACACCACGGTACCCGGTGTCTGTACGTTACTAGTTTATGTTCCGGGAACATGATGACAGAGCACTAAGGGTCTGCCGTAAAAACAGACTCATCTCTGTGTCCGAGTCCACATGGGTTCCCGACAGTGAGAACCACGTCTGTGCGATAACCACGTTCTGCGTTCTGCACCGTGCGTGGCTGTGCCACGGGCAGGGAGCAGGGAGCGGGGCAGGGCCGCAGGGAGAGGCAGAGGCCTTAAGTGAAGAAAGACACAGGAGGTGAGGCAGCGGGCGGAGGGGGAAGCAGGGGAGGCCGGCTGACTGCTCACGCTCTCCTGGAGGCCGCAGGGGTGAACCCTCACCCCGGGGCCCTGCTCCCCTTGAAGTCTCTGCAATGAAAACAAGCCCTGAAAGCTGCTCCCAGGGCCAGAGCTGCCCCGGAATTAGTGGCACTACATGCGGACAGCTGCCAGCCCCGCACGAGCTAACGTGTCAACGCTGCCTAAGGGACGCCTCCAAGTTCATTACTTAACAGGGGGCTTCTCGGTGAAGCTCAGGTTTGCTCCCGGGGTGAAGAGAGGAGGAGGGGGGCCGGGGGAGGTGCGGGGGAGGGGAGGCCGTGCGTTTTCATGACGGGGTGTGGGAAGCGGAAGGAAGGGACGCCCCCGCCTGTCTGGGCAACTAGAGCTGGGGTCCTGGCCATACTTCAGACAGAGGGACTGGGCTGACCTGGCTAGGATCCTCTCAGAAGTGACTGTCCTGCCTTCCAGAGGGCGAGCAGATAACCCGGCGGGATCCCCACACAGGTTCTTCACTCACTCACTCATTCACTCATTCTCCACTCACTCATTCACTCATTCACTCATTCTCCATTCACTCATTCTCCACTCACTCATTCATTCATTCACTCATTCACTCATTCTCCATTCACTCATTCACTCATTCTCCACTCACTCATTCACTCATTCTCCACTCACTCATTCACTCATTCACTCATTCACTCATTCTCCACTCACTCATTCACTCATTCACTCATTCTCCATTCACTCATTCTCCACTCACTCATTCACTCATTCCCCATTCACTCATTCACTCACTCACTCATTCACTCATTCTCTACTCACTCATTCACTCATTCACTCATCCTCCACTCATTACTCATTCTTCACTCACTCACTCACTCATTCTCCATTCACTCATTCACTCATTCATTCATTCTCCATTCACTCATTCACTCATTCTCCACTCACTCATTCACTCATTCTCCATTCACTCATTCCCCACTCATTCACTCATTCTCCACTCACTCATTCACTCATTCTCCACTCACTCATTCACTCATTCTCCACTCATTCACTCATTCACTCATTCTCCACTCACTCATTCACTCATTCTCCACTCACTCACTCACTCATTCACTCATTCTCCACTCACTCATTCACTCATTCACTCATTCTCCACTCACTCATTCTCCATTCACTCATTCACTCATTCTCCACTCACTCATTCACTCATTCTCCACTCACTCACTCACTCATTCACTCATTCTCCACTCACTCATTCACTCATTCTCCATTCATTCATTCGCTCATTCTCCACTCACTCATTCACTCATTCACTCATTCTCCACTCACTCATTCACTCATTTGTTACATAAAAAAGCATTGTCCTCGAGTGACTGTGACACGCTTCAGGCCCCGACGTGGGCCCTGAATATTCATCAGGGGACAGAGAAGTCTCTGTATTCAGCGTGCTGACACTTTAGTGAGCGACGCAGACGAAAAGCACAATGATAACCGAAGCTGATGGCGTGTCCCGGGGTGACACGTGTTGTGAAGTTCAGCAGGGAAGGGAGCCAGGGCGCCGGGCATCTCTGAGTCGTGAGGGGAGCAGGTGTGCGATGCAGGCGGCACGCCCCGCTCGGGGCGAACACGGGCTCGGGGCTGGGGTCGGGGCGACGGATGATGACGTGTTCACGGCCACCGGTCACACGGGAGCAGGACACCGAAATGCTTCAGCAACAGCCACTTGGCACGGCCCAGAAGAGCCATGAGCAGGGCACAGTGGATTTGCCAGAGGACGTGTGCCCTGCCCGGGAGGGGACAGGACGCCTGGGCCGGGCGCGAGGACGCTGGTTTGGGTGCACACAGGCCCCCAAGTCAGAGCTGCTTTTCCACGCCGCACAGCTGCACCCCCCAAAATACAAAACGAGCTTTTCTTCTTGGCCATCAGTGTCCTGCAGGCAGAGTCCCTGCCGCAGTCACCCAACATCTACCTGCCTCTGGCAGGAGCCGCACACAGAGCAGACGCCAGGAGGCCACCGGTCCGCTGTGGACACGACGCCCGGGCCGAGCCATCCAGCGGCTCCGGTCACGCCTGGCACAGCCCTCGAAGGCCGTAAGCAGCGTGCTGAGTGGAGACGCCCAGCTCTGCTGAAGGTGACCCTGGTGTGTGCAGTGAGGTGGCCGGACTCGCCAGCCAGGGCCAACCTCTCGCTCCCTGGCTCCGGGAGATGGGCACGTGCTGTTTTGAGAATTTACCCTCTGGGTAGGACACAGAAGAGGAGTGGCCTGCCTTGACCTACGGAAGGACTGCCCTGGAACCTCATCCTGAAGTGATGTGATTGGACGCCTTCCAGGAAGCCCAGACGACACACGGCGTTGGGTGCCCAGCCTCGCCCGTGCTCAGGCTAGCCCTCAGTTTCTCTTTTTCAGCCATGGGACTCTAAAAATAGGCGTCCCTTATTGGAGTCACCCAGGACAACCACTGCATGCGAGGGACGTTTGGAACCCACACATTCAAGCTCAGGGCGGAAACGAGGGGGCGTCTGATGGACTCCCACGGTCTCAGTGGGAGCCCCGGCCCCCAAAGGAAGTCCCAGCTAAATGCAGGAAACCACTGGTAACTGGGGTGGCCTTACGGCCTGACCTGACGTCCACGGGCAGAAGACGACGGCAGGAGAGAGAAACCAGGGCCGTGTGACAAAAGCTCGCTGGTTAAAACTCCCCAAACACACCACGGTAATTATCATGAAGCAGGCGCTGCTCCGTTACATCCCGGCTACTGAACAGACGGCATGGAAGGGAGACTTTTAAAGCTGTGTGTCGGGTAAGCTGTTAAATCCCCCCGGAACACAGGTCAGCCCGGCCCTCGCAGACCTCCTGACACACAGTTACCTTTCCGATTAATTTCATTTTCCATTTGCCCTTTGATTCATCGTCCCGTGCATCCACCAACGGCTGCTGCCACCTCCCCTGGGCCCGGCAGCCAGACGTCGGCTGGGCAGACGGAGGACGACACGGAGCACGCCGGGACGGTGCCGGACGGTCGGTGGGTGTGCCGGGAGGACGTTGCCGAGAGCCGGCCAGCGGGCCCCGCGGAGCGGCTCAGGGGGCTGTCCCTGCACCGTGCCGAGACGCTGCACAGCAACCCACTCAGACACCCCTAAGGCGGGGAGTCGGGGTGTCACACACACAGCAGGGGCCACTGACACGCTGTTGCTTAGAACACAGTGTCCGTTAAAACAAACGAACGGCTCCGTCTGCCGGGGACCCCAGGGCACGAATGCACACGGGGTTCACCGGCCCAAGCGCGCAGAGTCAGCCACTGGCGAAAGGACGGCTCGTGTCGGCTCCGGGGAAGAGGGAGCCGGTGCCACTGTCGCCAGCGAGAGCTGGCCCCGCCTCTGACTGCCCGGCCAACCGTCCTGGAGTTTGTGAGGAAAACCAGCGTCACGTTCTGTAAACAAACAGCTTGGATGTTTGTTCCCCGAGTCCTGTCCTGCCACAGTGCGAGTGACAGCGAGGTCTGAATTCCCGCGAGCTACTGAACAGCTGGCACGTTCCCAGTGAGACCACGGACTCGGGAACGAGCCGAAGCTGCCAGGGCGGTGGCCCGAACACACACGAGGGGGTCACTGCACACAGCTGACTTTCGACGACTTCTGACATCTAACGTCTCCCAACAATACTACGGTGTCACTTGATGCCTCTCATTCATGCCACTTTGAGACCCTTGAGGGAGAAGGCCCTTGAAGACGCTGACGTAAGGGATGGCTCAGTTATCACGGAGGGACAGCTGGAACACAAAGCTGGGCCAGACTGCAGGAGGGGGAAAAAAAAAAAAACCAACGGTTTCTGGCACCCAGTGAGGACGCCGAGAGAACGAGAGAGATCGAAATGAAGAGAATACATTAAGCAAGTCACCACGGCGAGCAGAGAGCGTGCAGTGCCTCTGCACCAAGCGCCGTCCCTGGCCGGGGGCCACCACACACCTCTGAGTTCATCCAGTGACAGCCCCACACCCTCTGCAACCGGCGCCTTCAAGACCACAGTGAAAGGAGCAGGGTGCGACGTGAGCATCATCCCAGATGCCACCGGCTTTGGTGCCGGGAACTGTGCACCTGCTGAAAAGCGCCCGGCCCTTGAAGGGACCAGCACCCCAGCCGCGGGGACCCGTGAGCTTCGCGCCCCGCACCGTGAAGCACAGTGGGGTGGTGGGGGACACCCCGGTGCTCGTCCGGAAAAGGGGGCGCGTTCCTGAAGTCTGACACCGGACACCCCGGAGACGCGGGGAGGGGATGGTCAGTCGGGAACTTAGGGTCTTCTGGAGAACGCGGGGCCGTGGCAGCAGGAACCGTGCATTAAATCCAAGCTCATAACCCGAGGCTCGGGCTGACTGTTAAAGAGAATTAATTTCCTCCTGCCAAGGCACGCTTCCCGGAGCGGCCCAGAACTTCCTTGGACTTTGCTCCTGATAACGGGCACAATAAGAGACAGAGAGATGTGTTTTTTTTTTCCTTTCCTGACCTTTTCAAATGCATTTTTTTTTTTTTTTTGGACTTGGAGCTGTTGTTGGTCCCAGCTCTCACGGCCTTTCCTCAAGGTCGCAGGGACACAGAGCGCGCAGCCCGGGAGTGCAGGTGGCCGGGAAGGAAGCCTCCGGCGACCTTTCCGTGGCATTTCCCGGCTCCCCCTCCTGCCACCTCGGGCCCGGCTATCTCTGATCTCCCCGCGACGCCTGCACGAGAAGGCGGACGGACGCTGCCTGTCACTGCCGGCCCCTGCCCCTCGGTCCCCGCGTTCCAGGACGCAGCGGCGGCGCGGCTCGGGCGGGAGGTGGCAGCTGCCCCTCCGGCGTCCCCTCCGGCACCCCTCCGGCTTGGGGACGCGTGCAGCGTGCCCCGCCAGCGCTGCCGTGTCCACCCCCGCCCCGTGGCTGCTCCGATGCTTTGCGAATTCTGTCCCCGGTTGCCTCCCCAGCGGGCGATGCGCAAGACCTGTGTTTTTTTTTAATAAATATGCAAATGTGAATTTTCATACTCGGGAATCTTTGATAATGACAGTGGAGGCGGCTCCTGCAGGAGCCTGAGGTGGCCAGAGACGCCGGCGACCTGCGTGCGCAGTTCGTCTTCAGATGCCCAGGCCGCTGCGGGGAGGACCCCGGTGTTTCTGTCAAAGTGGGGAGCAGGGACGAGGGGGGGTTCACAGAGTGCCGCGCGGCCCCGTGGAGAACCCCGCCTCGCCGCAGAGCAGAAGTGGGGGTGGCCGGGAAGCTGGACTCCACCAGAACCACGCCGGACGATGAGTGTGGCCCAGATTCCCACTTCAGCGAACCGGGAATGACACCTGCTCCTCCGTGCGCCTCACGCAGCCCGGACTGTCACCTCTCCATTGACCTCACGACTCACGCGTCGCTCCCAGCGGTAAAGCGTGGCCTGGCCCGGGACTGCCCGAGGGCACCAAGCACTGGCTCAGCACTGGCTCGTGGTGGGGGAACCGTCGTCTCCAGGAGGGATGGGGACAAGAGGGTCACAGCACCGTGAAGGAACAGCGCTGAAAAGCCGGCGCCAAGCACCCCCGGCTCTGTCCTTGGTGCTGAATGTTGTTCTTTGTCGCGGTACAGACCTTGTCACGGTACAGACCTTGTCGCACCCAGAAAGTACTGACCCGAGGCAATTAACTGCGGTGAGCGCCCCCCATATCGATGCGCTAAAAACCCCCGTGTGCAGTGAGCACACGTATCCCTGGGGTTCAAAGGGGTTCCTACTGGGGCAAAACGCGAGGACCAGAGCTGTTCGAAATTTATACTTTTCATTTGCTTTTTGCACTCAGTTGGAATTTTTTTTTTTCCATTAGATTTGTCTGCTACTGACGTTCAGCAGGAGAACACAGAGATTTTATTATTTGATCAAATTAATCTTAACCAAGCTCTCGGTGTGTAGCAAGCACTGTGGCAGGCACGGGATGATACACCTATATTAGGTCATGCGTGCCTCAAACCCAAACTGGGAAAGAGATTTAACAATGTAGCAATTAACGGAGATTTAACAACGTAGCAATTAACGAGCAAGACAGAAGACGTGTAAGCTTTGATCAGCGCGTTCTTCCGCTGCACCTTTTACACCAGCCACCCAAGGTCCTCTCCAAACTTCTGATCACTAACAGAGATCTCTAACTGGAGACGCAGCTGCTCCACAGCTCATAGTTGTGGCTCCTGTCTGTGGCAATGGGGATCTAGAAAGATAATCATTCCAAGGCCTGGTTTTATGACTTGTTTCCAAGTGAGAAGGAAAAACAACCAAAAAAAAAAAAACACAGGGAAATTCTAAAACAGCACTCTGTGTCCCTGTGACCAGAGAGAAAGTATCTGCTCCGTCTATATTTGGAGACCACATTCATTCAGATGCTGCGAGACCATTATTAACGCGACCATAAAATTATCAGCGAAGCCCAACCCTCCAGCTTGGAAGCTCCGAGAACAATTAGATGGACTAGGCAAGCGACACGTACGATATATTACATAGTCGCAGCACTTAGAAACACCCGCATGCTTCACAACATCTGAGCGGGCAAACCTTGATGGCCATGAGCTGCTGAGGCAGCCTGTTGCCTAACCACGTGACGCAGGGCGGCACTTCAAAATGTACCCACAGATCAGTCTGTCGTTGACCTCTGTTCCTGTAAACCACCTCCGGACTCCAAACACGCGAACCCTGTACGCAAAAGAAAAGTCCTGATTCAAACTGGAAACACACCGAAGCGTTCCTCTAAGGAAAGCTCATGGCAGTGACACCCTAGACGTGCTCCTCGGAGCTGGTGGAAGGGCCACGCCTGGCCACCGATGCGTCATCTAAGTTAGCTAATAGAAGAGCGACCACAGTTCCATCGCCCTATGAAGAAGGTGCGATGACGCATTTGCTTCTTATCCACACACCCGGGCAAAGCGACACCGCGTCTCAGAACCGAGTAAGGCAGGCTGGCTGAAATACCAGCAGCAAGAGAAGGGGAACCGAATGGCCGTGCCGGAGGAGGCGGTGGGGGCGAGAGTTTTAGGAGGAAGTGGTGTTTTCCACGTCATGATTTCAGCCACCTAAGGGGAAAACTCCACCGCGGTTTCCCATTAAATTTTAAATGACGTCCAGAACAGCTTCCCAGTTTACGCGCTCTGCACGCCACCCACCCCCACGGGCTCCAGCCGCACCCGCCCGCTTCTCCGTCCCGCGAACACGGCATCCCCGTCCACACCGCAGAACGTTCACAGGGGGTGACGGCCCCTCTCCCCAAGGCGCTCACCCCCGGGTCTCCCGGTGACTGCGTGTCGATCATCTGTCAGGCCGTATTTCAGGTGGGGTGTCTTCGGGGCGCTGCCCTCAGGCACGCCCGCACGACACGTCCCAAACCCACGGTGTCACAGACCATCCGCCCGTCTACCATCCGCTTACTCATTCCTGCGTTTGTGCACGTGTGGCTTGTCTGCCTCTCCCGCTCTGCCCTGAGCTCTGTGGGGACGAGGACTCTGTGTGGCTCAAAGATGTCTCCCCAGCAGCCAGGACAGTGCCTGGCCCTGGCAGGCACTTAGTAATGCTTGCTGACTCTAACGGCGGGGCGGGGGTGGGCAGTGTGCTTTTTACAAGGTAATAAGAATAGAGTCTTTTCACAAAGGGCTTTGAAAAACACTTTCGAACTGGAGAAGCCCCAGGCCCTGGGAGAGGGTCCCTTCTGCATGCCTGGGCCTGAGCCTTTGTGTGCCACGGCTGGGTCCCCTGGCTGTCCCCGGCTGGCCCCCACACACAGGGCAGAACACGGGGTTCCGGGCACGGGGCACATCAGGGAGCGTCCGAAGCCTGGCGTCTAAGAATCACGAGATGCCGGGCCTGCAGGGTGGCTGGGGCTCTGCAGGGTGAGGGTGGCACCGTCGGCGTGAGGGCTCAAGGCCCTAACGCAGCTGGGACGGTGGGGGCCTAGGGTACCGGGCAGGCACGGGCGCTTGATGGGGCTGCGCCCCACGACGCGGACACGGAGGCTCCCGGCGCCCCCAGAGGAGAGTAAGAGGGGTCCGCTCCCCAGTTCTGCCCGTTCTCTTTGACAAGCCTAGGTTTTGGCGTGTGACCGCAGACTGGCCACTGTTCTATGTCCCTGCCTTGGCTGGTGGTGTGCGCACTACCAGGCTAGCGCCACGTGGCGGTGGCGCAGCCCCTCGCCTGCACCCCGGTGGGACAGTCTGACAGCACGAGCCCCGTGGGACGAGCCGAGCTGACGCGGGCACACGGGTGCCACGCTTAACCCCCCGTGGGGAACGGCCGCGCTCAGGAACGGGCTCCGGGCCCGGCGCGGGCAGCATCAGCTGGACGCAGGGCGGTGTCGGGGAGCGAGCAGGTCGGTGGCAGGCCACACGGGAGCCCCGGTCGCCGCTGGACAGGTCTGGAGGCAGGCGGGCAGCCCAGGAGGCGTGCGCCCGGGGCCCGCGGTGGCGACAGACACCAGGGCTGCGGGGGAAGAGTCTGTGTCCCGCCCAGGAAACAGAGAAGGGCACAGCACAGGCTCCTCCGAGCTCCTCGCCCGATGAAGGCAAAGGGGCAGGAGAGGCCACATGTCAGCCCCACGCGCCACGCGGTGCCCCCGTGGGCAGTGATGGCGGGCAAAGGTCAACACAGACGCAGCCACGTCGCGATCCCAATTCGGGCTCCCCTAGACTGTGTCACAGGCAGTGACAGGCGACACTTTGGGGCAGAATATGGCCACTCGATTAGTAAATAGCATGTGCAGAACTCAAAGGTCGAACCCCAGCTCACGAAAGCTCACTGAGGCCACACGGCGTGGCGCGGAAAATCCTCGGTCAAATGTTTACGTAACACAAAATCTAACGAGGAAGGCAAAAGTCATTTTCAGCTTAAAACGCATGATGCATACAAGAGACGTTTGCACAGTGAAGGTGATAAAATACTGATGATCCATGTTGACGAGAAACCATTTGTTCACACCATTACCGTGGTAAGTGACGCTATAAATGTAAATCTACCCCCACAGACTGTGTGAGCCAATGCGGACGAAAGCTTTGCTTCCGCCACGGATTTAACAGATTCTGGTCATCACGTTTGTCCCTGGGTCCAAAGTAACTTGCAGAAAAAAACACACCCGCGTGTTAAAGATATCGGAGAGGAATGGGCAGGCAAAGTGGCTAGGAGAAACTGTGCGGGCACCCCTAAACTAGCTTCCTGGGGTGACCGTGCTGAGATGGTTAAGGCCTGCTCACAAAAATCTGATCGTCAGACCCCTAAGTTTACGCAGCCGTCCACGATATGCTCCAGAAAGGACGTTAGGGTTTTAAGGAGAGATTTGCATTCTCCACCCCGACCCCCAGCCCCTGCCAAAAATCTCCTCTCACAGGGCTGCGGAACTCCCCGAGGGTACAGCTAGGGACAGCAAATCGGCAGGCAAGACGGCAGCAGCGCCACAGGGTCCGCACAGGTTTTCCTCCGAAAAGCCAGAGTAAATAAATACTCCAGGATTTACAAACCAAGAGGCAAAATCAGGGATATTGCATCGGTATCGATATCGATATTTTCACAATTTTTTATCATCCAATTTAAGATTTTACTGAGATGTGAATTTCATTATTTTTCATGTGCTCTAAATACTATTATTATTTTGATTTATTTAACCGTTTTATAATATCCAATCCATTCATAGCTTGCTGGACAAAGTCGGGCCAAGGGTGAGATCTGGCCCGAGGGCCTTAGTTTGCTGACCCCTGCCCCTGGAGGCCAAGAGGTTGTGAGGCAAAAACAAGCCATCAGCTCAGTGTCTCGGGCTGGTTTTTTCTCAAAGTTTTTTGGTTTTGTTTGCTTGTTTGTTTTTAAAAACACCACAGATAGAAAGCTGCACTGAAACATCCCAAATCCCCTCCGCTTCTAACAAAATCAGATTATTCCCTTCATCCGGGAGCTTAGGTTCACGTTCTACATTTAATCCCGGTCTCTGGAGCGGTAGCTGCGGCAGTGGCTGTGCACACACGGAGCCAGGCACAAACGGACGCACGCGTCCGTCGGTTCCCGTCGCCATGACGAGCGCCGGCACTGGGGGAGCTCCGGACGCGGGGCGTCTGCTCTCGGGAGGCCCGCGACCTCCAGCCACCTCTTGTAATGCTCTCCTATTCTTATCTTGCAGGCTTTCCTATCGGACTGGGCAAGACACAGCTAATTGTGACACATGCAGGAACAGTGCATGTATTATCTATAGGTACGTCAACATTCTCCTCTTCCTGCTTTTTTTATCGTGAGTGACAAATGGTGTTTGTCCACGGGTGCAAGCGTCGTCTGGGGCCATGCTGGGATGCCTGTGTCAGGCAGACAGTAACGGATGGTGCTTGGCCGGAATTCTATGCTCCTTTCTAAATGCTCGACCCCCCGGGTATGATCGCGGGGCGAGGGGGAGCCTGAACTCATTCACCTTGCAAATGTGTCTTCGCGGTTTCAAAAGTTGGTGCAGGTTTGATGGTTTGCTCCCTTGGATTCCAACAGCCGTGAGCCCTGTCCTGCGTATTCTGGAAAAGCTGTGAAATATAAGCCCTTCGGTGGGGTATAGATCAAAGGCGGGGAGCCACTCTGGATATGGTGGGAGCAGTGTGGGGTGACCCCACTGCTCCCAGCAAACGTGGGGACGCACAAGGGCTGTGGCACACTCTCCCGTCTGCAGCCCCTACGGCTGGTCTTTGTGGTTTTTGGTTTGAAGTTAGTTTAGATGCCTCATGTCAGTAAGAATACAGCAGAAACGTCAAATGGGCAAAAGTCACATTTAGTTTTTTGGTAGTAAAATTTAGGATTTTAAGACATGATCGAGACCTTGGGTATTTACTCTTCTTTCTGGAAATGTCATTCTCACGAGCAGACTATGGGAACAATGAGAGATGTTATGATTTAGCTCATTTTTAAAAAGTAAGCCTGCAGAATGATTTTAGTTGATTTGCCACATTATGGAAAACATTGCTGTCTGCACAGTTACATATCTAAAAACGTGTGAAGAGATTCCAAACCCACTCCAAATACACCTTCTAAAAAGATCCCCATAGGTACTGCCTTCTAATTGAGAATGTCGAGACAGGAAGAGGGTTTATAGAGGGCAAAAGGCTTGAGTCCACAGCATCGTGGACCCGGGGCACATCTCTGATGAAGGCAGGCGTCTCATGCAGGGCCCCAGAGGCCCCGAAAGCAGAGTCATGTCGCCTGGGGACCTCGTCGTGCAGAGGAAACTAAGGGTTATCAAGCTCTCACACTCCTTATGGCAGAAGTTTTCAACAGGGTCCGCTCTTGCCTCCTCGGGGACATCTGCAAGGTCTGGAGGGAGACGTGTCAGCTGTCACGATGGGGCAGGAGCTGTTGTCATCTAGTGGGTAGAGAGCAGGGAGGCTGCTAACATCCCATACTGCACAGAACAGCCTCTGCAGAGTCACCTGGTCCAGAAGGCCAAGGCCGAGAAGAGAAAGCCGGCGTGGCTGGAACCGTCACCAGTGAAGGTCTAGCAGAAGTCACACGCAAAACGCCACGGGCTCTGGGCGGCGAGCGGGGAGCAGGAACCCCGCGGGGACTCGCCCCAGCAGTCTGCCCAGTGGGACGGGACATCTCAGCGCATTCCCGTGGCGGGGAGAATTCTGGGTCAGCAGTGAAGGGCAGCAACTGCCACACGGTCATCCCGCACTCACTGGGGCCATCGGGATAAGGAGAAGGGACACCCTCCCGGTCCAGCTCGTGGCTGTGCCAGCTCGCACTCACCCGGCCTTCGAAGGCCGCGGAGAAGTGAGCAGAGGTTTCTAGAGAAGGTCCACGGCAGCTGCGAGAATCAACCCACCTAACGTCCGGTGGGTGATTGAAAACGAACGTATTCGAACCCTCTCCAGTGCGACTGAAGTAATTTAAGTAGATGTGCCTCTGAGTCCAGAAGTAATTTGCATTAAAACTGATATCAAAAGCGACGTGACAAGCCCGTGAAGGACAGGAATTCGTCTTTTCCAGGAACTGTCCTTGAATGGCTACTGTTTAGAACTGGATCAAACAGCACCTGCGGGAACCCCAGCCACCAGCCACGGGCTGGCTTCTCAGAGGGCCGCGCGTCCATCTGGCACCACAGAGATTTGCCAGAATTCAGCAAAGATTTGGCAGGCGGGGTGGGATGGGCCATCGCGAGCCCTCAGATTGACCTGGTGGCGTCTGCCGGGGCTGAACACAGGTGACACCCCCCGCAGCCCCCTAACCAGGAGGGTGGTGCTGGAGAAGAGGCCAAGTTTTCTATCTCTCTTTCAGGAAACGAATTTTAAAATCTCGGCTCTCAGAGTGATGTTAGCAACAGTTCCCTCCCCCGCCCCCAAATTCTGCTCTAAATAGAAGTGCCTCTGGAAGGTTTAACAGATACACTTCAGCTGCACCCCCACAGCCCCCAGCTCACAAACTCAGTGCTCCCGTTACTAGCTCAGACACAGATCTCGACATTGCCGCCACGTCAGACTCACGCAGCTCGTCGAACTATGTGTCCCCGTCTTCCCATCGCTTTACGTTGAACGTAATTAGGAATTCACAGCTACGAGCTGGGCAGGCGGTGTTCTGTGTCAGCGGAGAAGTGAGCGGTTGCTCTCGTCATGGTTATAGAGCATGCGTGGGAGTTTTCTGAGCTGGTTAGATGTAAGAGGAGTGAGAACTCACTTCTGGTCGGCCCGCTGAGACAACGCGCCGACAGGGAGACGGATCGCGGGCTGAAGCATGGTATTGCAACCGGAACCGTCCCCACTGAGGTCCTCCGTGTACCTGTTTCAGGCTGTGCCCGTCTTTCGGGGGAAGGCCCAGCTGTTCTCTGTGCGCGGGGGGACCCCCTGGAGATCCAGGCGGCTTCCCTGAGCCACGCCCGTTTTCCTGGACTTGGCACAGTCTCCTGATGGGATCTGTCTGACTCACGCGTCTCTCTGGCTGCTGCATTTTTCACACGAATTTGCAGGCCGCTGCCCTTCTGAAGGCCCCTCGCTCCCAGTTGAGTCCCGCCTGCCTCGGTCACGTGGCGTCGGCTCATGGGACACGCAAAGAGGTCACATCGCTTCGATGATGAGTGTGAACAGCATAAACAGACCCCCACACACCACCCTCTGGGTGAGCATGCCCCCTGAGGGTGAGGAGAGAGGGACACGAGGCAGACGCAGAGAAGCTGTTGGCCTGGGCCCTGTGTGGGCGTCAGTTACGTCTCGGGGGGACAGGGTGGTGGTGGGGAATCTGGCGCCCCGGACAAGGAGACTTATGACGCTGCAGAAACGCCGAAGACGACGTAGGAGGGTGGAGGGCAACTCGCATCGCCTGAGTCTGTCCTGGCGACTCGTGATGCGCCTCGGGGGTCCCCAGGGCCAAACGGAAAGGGCCCCAGCCGTCCCGCGCTCCTGCGACTCGATCCTCAAATGCCAGACGCGTCTTGAGGAGCAGAGGCGTCTCTGGTGACGAGCACGCAGAGCTCGGCAGGCCCTGGGTGGGAGGCGTCACTGGTCCGGGTGACTTGCAGCAGTGCCCGTGGGCAGCCACCGCGGCTCAGATACAGAGCTGAGCGAGCCGGGGAGAGTGCACGTCCCACAGGCGCTGTGACTAAAGTCTGCTTCTTCCCATCGCGGGAACGTGCAAACAGAGGGTCACATTCGAAAGCGTGAGCTGAGCTCTGGCTCAGGGCCTTGCGGCAGCTCGGGTACCGAGGCCTGCACCCCAGGCTTCGGGAATGTTCCGATGAGCCCCCCGCATCACCATCTCTGCCACTGCTCTTGGTCTTTCCCAGGGGTGCCTGCCGCACCTCGGGACTGAATAGGTTCAAGGAGTTTCAAAACGAGTTTTAAAACGCCGAAGGGCTATGGCCAGCCAGAGACTGGAAGAGCGCCGGCAGCCACCGCAGCAGCCACACCCCCATGTGGCGCTCCGTCGTACCTGCTGGCGGGCAGCGGAGCCCTGGGAGTCGAGGAATGCGGCCCGCCTGTCCTGCACGCACACTCCGCTTCTCACTCCGAACCCAGTTATCCGCTCCGAGCGGCGTGGCAACCCTCCGTGCGCCCGTAACGCTCGGCGCAGGGCGTGCAGACGGGGCCCGGGCCACAACCCAGCCGCCGGGGGTCTGTCAACGCGGCCCGTACCACACGTGCACCTCGGCACGGCCGGCGGGACGTACTCTCTGTAAAGGATCAGTCTGCCACGGAAATACGCACGACTTGGGGAAAACACCAAAAGGCCGGAAGGGCTTGGAGGGGTCTGGGGGGCGGGGCGGCCAGGGCCACAAACAGCAGGGGGAGAGATGCTCAGACACCCGGTGCCGCAGGGGACGGGGCTGAAGCTCGCTCTCTGCCTGGCGGGGCACCCATCGGGTCCCTGAGGCAGGATGGCACGGAGGGATCGGCCCCTCAGGGGGCCCTGCCCCCTCTGAGACCTCGGGAGTCGGAGATTTACAAGTTCGAGAGCACGGGGCCTGCGAGGGGACACGCAGGGACACATGTGAATGTCCCGGCCTTTCCCAGGGGAAGGGCGTCGGTCTCTGTCCGCCAGCAGCTGCTCCTGATGGGGACTGGACGGCCCTGCTCACCAGCCACGGAGACCCTGAGCGCCACAGGTGGCATTTCCCGTAACTGGGAACTGTGGGATTCTAGTTCCAGGCCGTCTCAGCATGGAGAAATATGAGAAGAGATACAAGTGTCAGTTTCCCTAATGAAACCTTTCTGGGTTATCATCCACATTCCCTGCCAAAAGACCCTGTAATTATTTCAGAAAATGTTTTAGGGATGAATTACTAATATAATCTCTGCTCGTTAGCGGCTGAAATCTTTTGTGCCCAGCCTATCTTGTAATTCTCTCAGACGAATCTGATGAGTCACGTGCTTTTTCTGTTTTGTTGTTCGGATTTTGGTTCAGAAAGAAGCAATGAGACATCTCACTGACAAACCAGCATTTTCCTCCCTCACGGAAGTGGTTAATTTGTAAAATAATACAACAGAATCGCTTGAATTCAGAACTGTACATTTTTATGAGCACGGCATATGCCAGCCTCAACTCAAAAAGGAATGAAGGCGAGCTCCAGCAGATAATAATGCTGCTGATTCAGATTATAATCAAATAGGCTCTTCACCAGAATTTAAAATTTCCCTGTGAAGTGAGTGTTAGGATTCTTACCACTGGTTACAAGGCCTGGAGGGATTGTCCCCTCCAGGAGGACACAGGCCACACCTGCTTCATGTCTGTGTCATCGAGGCCGCTGCACGGCTGGCCTCACGTGGCACTAATTACGCAGAGGGTCCGTGAGGGGGCTGGGACCTTGATGGGTGCCTAGCCCTCGGTTTGCAGCGCCACAGAGAGAGGGAGCTCGCGGAACGCCCTTCCGCCTCCATCACATGGCCATCATCGACAGGACCGCTGATGGAGAAGCAGAGTCAGGATTCCGAACCTCCATGCTGGTAAACCAGCCACCCCCTTTCCGTTCGCTGCTCTGGGTGCATTTCTTCCGCAAGCATTGGTCATGGCCTCCGAGACGACAGGCTCTGCACCAGACGCTGGGAGAAGGAATTTGCAATCTGGCTGAAGACAACCCCCGACACACCCTCTGCCAAAAGACGCTGCAGAATACAGCCCTGACAGCAAGGATGCTCTGTGCCAGAGGAGCTGGCCACGGACTCGGTGACAAAAGGCACAAGAGGAGCTGAAGGAAGCTCGGATGACGGACCCACGGCACAGGTGACTCAGAAGGGACAGGATCCTGGTGGAGGGATGTCATGTCGGGGAGGGTTTAGGGATGTTCCATGGAGCCCCTGTCTCCCCCCCAGGCTAGTGTTGGGGACAACTGGCAGCAACGAGGAGGGACAACTAAAACATGCCTGCTCATCTCCACGGCAGCTGGGGAACATTCCAGTGCACTGCAGTCTTTGCTTACCGCGTAGGGAGTTCCTAAATCCTGCAAGTTCCTCTCCGAAGTAATTAGAGGGTTTCAGAAACGATGAGTAAGATCCCCTATGTTATGAGCACGAACGAGGAATTCGCAGAATTAATGGGCTTCATTTTCTCACATCGTCCCTGCGCATTCGCCGTATAACCAACAAGGGCACAGAGCACAAGGCTGCAGAGACGGCGGACAAAAACGTGTGTGCACGCTTCTCTGAGTCCAGCGTCCCACAACAAGGGGGCTGCAAGGGTGGCGCAGCCCCACGGCGGCGCCAGGGCGCACGCCCCGCGGCTGACGACGCCGGTGACGGAGGCGATGGCGCCTGCAGGCAGAGACGGCGCCCGTGCCGCCCGCCCAGCGGCCCGTGGATGCACGCTCCGCGGCTCCTGTCCTTTACGGCTCCCTCAGTGGGACCGTCCTTCCCAGGCTGCGTCAGTCACCGCCGCTTGTGCGCACTCAGCTCTTTCCCGGGGACTGACGGGGAGGAAGCCAGCCGTCCGTCCACCGTTCAGCCCTCAGCTCTTAGGGTTTCCCGTGGGTGCCGGGGTGGGAGCGAGGCGACAGAGAGGGGTCCCTGGGTGCTGCCCCGGGCGACGCTGCTCTGGTGTAAGAGACAATTTATTTTTTTAAATGCAGTAAATTAAAAGCCAGAAAAAAAGAAGGAACAGACTTCAAAAGTCTCCTTGAAAATTCCCGAAGCCAATGATTCAGATTTTTTTCTATCTATTAGAATTCTAAAAATGTGACTTTTCTTTTTTCCCCAATATGCAAGCATCAAGTAAAGTTTAGTCACCTGAAGTAACATCTCGATTTTAATACATAACCCTTAGGCTTACTCGATGCCAGTAAATGGATCACAGCTGTGAAACTGCCAGGGGGCCCCTCCTGTCACCCTATTATTCACGAAGCCCTCGTCAGAGAAAGGGCTGCTTACACCGACGACGCTCCTGAGACCCCCGCTCTCAGGGACGAGGTTAAGGCTCACTCGCCACTGCCCAGCGCAGCAGCAAAGGGTCCCGCTGGCAAGTTCATCAGGAAGTCAATGTCGTTCATTTTTAAAATGACGATGGACTTTTCTACGGGCTAAATACAGGACCCAGCCCTTCCCACTGCGCCCCGAGGGGGAGCCCGTGAAAGCCCTCGGCAGCTGTGGACTCCAGAGAAGGCGGTGGCTGCCAGGGCCACTGGGCGGGCCCTTTGTGCCCATCGGTCAGTCATCCTGAAAGAACCACTCTCACAGAAAGGGGAGCCCGGGGTCCAGACAGGTCACTGATGGCAGCAGAGGACACTCACAGGAAGCCGACGGCTTTCTGGGCGGTGTGGGGACGCCGCTCCGCTCACAGCAGACCGGACGGGGGAGCTTTGTAGGGCGTGTGGAACTCACGGCTCGGGGCTGGAGCTCAGGGGTGCGGGGCCACTGCTACACATATTGGCTGCAGCACAGGGACCCCACAAAGTCATTTGCCCCTCTGGGCAGAAGAGTGTCCATCTCCAGAGTAAGACGAGCAGATGAGGTGACGGCCAAGATCCCGGCCAGCCCCACTCAAGTCGCCTGGCCCGGTGTTCTGCCTCTGGGCACCTGCGAGAGGCACCGCACCCAGTCACATGTTTTCAGTGACAAGGCACGTCCTGCCTGAACGTCAGAGGCTGCGTGTTCTTCAACGAGACCAGGGACAGTGGTGTACTGACTTACTGAGTGCTCACCCCTTTAATGACAAGGTATGACCTTTGTGGCTGGCGAGGTCTGTGGCATAAGATATGCTTGATTCACGTACGACACTCCTGGTAGTGACTGGCTGATTCCTTCTCTACCTGGTAAATTACCACGGGCCGAGGTTATAAAGACGGCCTGAGAATTTCCGATTCGGCCTCACGGTTTACGGGAGGCTGGAGCATGGGCCCTGCTCCTGGTGCATCTGGCCGGCCCTCAAACCCGGGCCCGGATGCCAGATGAGCGTTGGTACTGCAGAGAGTCACAGACCAGACGGGCGCCAAGGATGGCGCTTCAGTCAAGCGTACAAGGAGAAGAGGCCTGCCCTGCAGTGTGGGCTGGGAGGCGGCCAGGACGTGGCCGCAGAGGACTGTCTGACTGTGCCTTAGGGAGAAACGACAGGGAGGACTTCAGACTAACGTTTTTGTTTTGTTTTGTTGTATAAGTTCCTTGTGATCATATACCAAAAAAAAGGGGATAGGGCTTAAAATCTGGGTATTAATATTATTAAATGTCCATCTATTTCTGACAGTAACTATAAACTGATTATAAACCTACTGTGTGAAACAGTGGTGAGGGAAGGATTTAAAGTGATGATGAGTCATTTCTCTGTCTAAAGTGTTAAAAGCTAATAACGACAAATTATTAATATTGGAGACTACTGGAATGGTCATATATGTATATGTACATATATAGACACACACATACATGTATATATATATATATATACACATCTACGTTATTTTTATAGGTACGTATAGCTGCATGCCTGTGTATCTGTCCATGTAACTACCACGCGTATACCACACGTGACAGATAGCACACCCACACATACTGGATATGGCACATCGCACACAGGCACCCAGAACCCAGCTTTCAACCCCTCCGACGTCACTGGCGCTGTCCGTGGTGCTGGAGCGTCTCTGGCGCTGTCCGTGGTGCTGGAGCGTCTCTGGCGCTGTCCGTGGTGCTGGAGCGTCGCTGGCGCTGTCCGTGGTGCTGGAGCGTCACTGGCGCTGTCCGTGGTGCTGGCACGAAGCTGCCACGCTGTAGCTGCTTCCGGGGCCATGAAGCCTTGTGCTTCGGAAACTCCCTTTGTCCCGTCCAGACCCACAAGGTCAGAGCCGCCGCACACCCCAGTGTGCTGGCTTTCCCGGGCTCGGCTGTGTCTCCCCTCACACGTGGTTGTTCCGTGGAGCCCCCCGCGGGGTGGGAGCGCCTCTCCACCATCAGTTCATGGCGCAGGAGGCTCAGAAACACGGGCCCCTGCTCTGCAGTCCACGGCACCCACCGGCTCTGTCGAGGCCGGAGAGATCAGAGACGTCGGGTTTTCTTCCAGAAACAAGTGCTGGGGAGCTAAATTCACCTGCTTTTAACTCTTAACTGCTGTGCACAGGGGATTGGAGGAAAGGACGTTTTAAATACCTTTCCTTTAAATTAACTCGAGGGTTCGGCGACAGCTTGCTCAAGAAACTGTGAAAGGGCTTCAGTGTTCACAGGTGCACGAGACAACAGAATCTCAGCTGGAGAGGCCGGGGCGCCACTGCTCTGCCGCATCACGGGACGTGGCAGGCGGAAGCGTCACCACGAAGCCCAGCAGTGGCTCCGAGGAGAAAACGAGGCTGGGGTCCCAGCTGACGGAGCGGACCGAGACAGAGGGCAGAGTCTGATTCCTTTGGAAATGCGCAGAATAATAATTTTGTCAGAAAGTCCTCATACTTAAAAATTCCATTTTTCAGAGAACTAGACGAACCAAGAAATTAGAGCTACGTATGCCCTGTCGCTTGAACCGCCCATCACCATGAGCCGCGTGTGGCCAACGGCGCTGCAGGGGCGCACGTGGGGGTCCCGCCTGAGTCTGCGCGGCCCTCTCAGCACAAAGCGGTTGCCGTCCGGTAGAAGGGGGATGCAGGTGGGGGTAGGACAGACAGAAGAGTCAGTAAGAAGAGCTCCCGAGGACTTCTATCTCGTACGCGAGTCCTGGGGTCATCCCGTCTCCCCTGGCTCAGCGTGCAGCCCGTAACTGCACTCGCGCTAAAGGAGAGCGCCCAGCGAAGGCAAGGCTGGCCGGGCTTCAGCCCTTCACGCTCTGGCTCTGAAACTCGAGACGTCAGGGCTTTTTCCAGGCGGCTTGTTTTCCCGAGATACAGCACGCAGGATGCGGGGCATGTTGCAGACAGCAGGTCGCACCTGCGGGGTTGGGGGGGGGGGTAGCACCGCCAGCAGCCTCCTGCCTCGCGTGAGCTGCTGGGCTCGAGACCCTGCTCCCGGCTGCAGCGACAGGCGTGCCAACAGGAATCAGCTCGTCAGACAGAGGCGCGTCCTTCTGCTGACGAGGACTCAGATGAGCTTGCTCTGAGGTTCCATGGTCCCGCGGTGTGATGAATTGGTTAATAATAGAATTCCCAGTGTCGCTGCTTAATGGGAATTCAATGATCACAGGTGCCCGGCATTGTGGTGTTAGCCCAGGAAATGTGAGCACCGCCCTCCGATCTCATCCTTGCGACCCGTCTGGGCTGCTGAAGGGCTCCTGACGCGCAGGCCTGCTTTCAGGGGCCACCGGGCGCCTGGATAGGACCACCCCAGGAGCCACCGGGCACCTGGATAGGACCACCCCGCTGCTCCTGCTGGCCGGGGCACCTCCCGCACGGTCCTCATTTTCCTCGTGAAATATCCGAGCCGAAGGATTCTTTTAGCGGCATCTCGACCCCTGTGAGCTCACTTCCGTTACAAAACGGGGGGTCCACATATAAATAGGGACAGCAAAATATCTGAATCGCATCTTAGAGTTTAGGATGGAGACTTGTTCTTTCTCGGCCCCACGTAACAGCACCGAGGGGCTGTGTTCACAGGGCAGCTCGTCCTGAGGTTGACCGTCTCACAACTGTCCTTAAGGGGACCTGTGCCTCCGCTATCACGTGGTCCGGGTTAGCGAGACAGGAAACTCACAGGGATCCCCCCACTTCCTGTGCACCGGGGCGTAACTCCGAGGGGCCCTTTACAAGCCTTGTTTGGGGAGCAGGGGCAACTGGCCATAAACTACTCCGGCAGAATTTCTAATTTTTCCCATATTATAATCTTTGGCAATAAACAAACTGGAACAGCGGATTTAAAACATCAAATGCATGAGATGGCTCGTGAACCTGGTTTCAGAACTCCGGATGACACAGCTTCGCCGTTTTGCCTTTCCAAAAGGTCAAAATGTGTCTAGGATTAATGGTTCTCTAAATCAACAGGATTTCGTGCTTACACACGGTTTGCAGTTCGCCTGGGTGTACAACGTTATGAGTTTGCATTTGATCATCACCGCTGAGCTTTTACTAAAATCTACTGGCATTCAGTCTGGCATTCAGACCGGACGTCGGCGCGGCACAGAGCAGAGTTCTCGGGAAGCCTGGCACGATGCAGCATCTGGGTTCCCGTAAGAGGGGAGGTCAGAAGGGAGGTAAGAAGGGGAGGTCAGAAGGGAGGCAGGGGAGGTCAGAAGGGAGGCAGGGCTCAGCGATGCCGAGGCCATCACAGAAAAACGACACTGGACCAGGGGGTCCCGTCCCCATGCCACGGGGACCCATTCAGGCTTAGTTAAGGGGAGGAGACCAACGACAGTGCTTTCAGAGCCAAGGAGAGAAGAGAGGATCGAGGTGAGCTGCAGCATGCTTTGAAGAAACTTCATAAAAAAAAAAATCTACTTAAAAAATCGTTTTTGACCCGTCGTCCTAACACAAACATTTCTCACACTGGCACGGGGGCTCCCCGTGGCGGCTCGTCCGCACGCCACGGCTTCCGCAGCCTCATTACGATTTGGGGTGAGAGTCGCCAAACGCTATCTATGTTTTTGCCTGAAAAACTGTCTCTGATATCAACTGAGTAACGTTCGATGGGGTTGACCTTACAAACACACTGTTTTTCCCACGCTGGATATTTTGGCTCTTAGCAGTTTTCTAGGCAGACGAGATTTTACGGGAAGGACGTAAGCCAAGGTCATTTCACATCACAGCTGTCGCAGGTGAGACGCATGGGTGTCTCTGACCTTGAGGAGAGTCACCCGGGAATGAGCTTTCCCCCACCTGACCTGTGTGCGCTAAGATGCGCCTGAACCCTCACGTGTCTGGTTATTTATTATCTACGTATCCCATGAAGCACGTGTGTGCAGCCTACAACAGGCAGAAGGGCTCCCCGCGTGTCACAGCTTCACCTCGACACACACATCACAGTTGTGCACCACACCTAGTGACGGGGATGCGTTCGGAGGCAGGCGCTGCTGGGCGATTTCGTCATCAAGCGAATGTCACAGCAACTTACGCAAACCTGACGGGTCTGGCCTACGGCATGCCGGGCTGCACGACAGCCGGCCGCCCCCAGCCACGAGCCTGGACAGCGCGTCCCTGCACGAAACGCGGTCAGACCAAGACAGAGCAAAGAACACGATGAGAGGTGCGTGGGGCGGCTGCTGGACGGCACGGCGCTGTTTCCCACGGCTTCTGTCACAAGCGGCAGAGTCCACTCCAACGTGACGGAGAGAAGTGCCGCCGAGTGTGCACACGGGCCCGTGACAGTGCTGGTTATGGCCGTCCTCAGAAGTGTCACCGAGTGCACACACGGGCCCGTGGCAGCGCTGGTTACGGCCGTCCTCAGAAGTGTCACCGAGTACACACACGGGCCCGTGGCAGCGCCGGTTATGGCCGTCCCGGGGGTCACTGCCTGTCCCACTGCGTCCGCAGGCAGTGTGCGCGTGCCCGAACGCCAGCACACCACCACGGACACGCGGTTAGTGACATCTCCTGGTGACGGGACGGCCAGCGCCAACCCCGCCGGGCGGGCAGCCACATGTGTGGCCCGCCGATGAGTGCAATGTCGCTGTGGGGTGCTCGGCTGTACACACGGTGTTTACTAACGACATCTGAGAGGCTTGCGAAGAAAACCAACATGTTATTTTCCAAAATAAATAAATAAATAAATACACCTATCTGTAAGACAGCTGGCACTGAACAGCACGGGTCTGAGCTGAGTGGGTCCGCTTACACGAGACTTTTTTCAATAAATACCATAAATATATGTTCTTACGTAGGGTTTTCTTAACATTTTCTTTTCCCTGGCTCAGTGTGCTGTAAGACGACAGTATGTGACGTGTCAAACACAGAACTCGTGTGTGAAGTGACAGTTCACATGACCAGAGGGCGTCTGGTCTGCAGTCGGCCGTTCGTAGCTAAGTTTTGGGGGAGTCAGAAGTCATGCATGGGTTTTTCAGCCGGGATGGGGACAGGTGTCCCCGACCTCGTGCTGGTCCAAGATCACAGCGGCAGGGCTGACCCACAGTCCGGCCAACTGCGTGATGCTGGGCCACGAACGGCACCACACACACAACACGACTGGCGACGAGCCGGGTACACAGAGCGTCACCACGCTGGGCGGCCGTTCAGGGCGTCTCGGTGCAGGAACGACCAGGCACTCAACGCTTGTCCTCTTCTCTCCCCAGTGTGGAGCTGGATTTCAAGCAGCAGGAAGACAAGCTCCAGCCAGTGCTGCGGAGTCTGCACGCCCTCGAGGACACTCAGGTCGCACCCTCGCCTTACTCCCCGGAGTCCTACGCCACGACTCCCAAGCAAAAACCCAAACCCGAATCTAAAAAGCACGGACGGTGGAAACTCTGGTTCCTCTAAAGCGCGTGGCGTCTGGCGTCTCCGGGCCGTCGGTCGAGCCGGCCGGAGCGAGGGAAGCCCTTTCCTGACACGGACAGGACCAGATGCACTGGGGCTGACTGGGCACCGCCCAGTCTGAGTCCGCTTACCAAAAAGGCCTTCGTTCTGACAGGTGACGAGCAGCGGATAACGAGCAGCGGCACGGGAGTCCGGGCCGCCTGCCAGCTGCTCCTTGCCGTCCGCGGACGTGGGATGGAAAACCCGGAATGAAACCCACGTGGTCAGAGATGACGCGTGAAAACCCTACCCCCAGCCCAGATCGGCCAGTGTTGGGTACCGGCCTGCAGCCCAGCAGGCTGCCTCTCTGTACACAGCTGAAACTCATCATTATTTTCCAGGCTTTCTGGTTTTTTTTTTTTTTTTAAACAACGAGAAGAAAAAGCAAGCCTTATGTTTGCAAAGGACTTCGTTTTTACTTTTCTTTTTGCAAATAAGCAGGGGGCGAGTGCGATTTTCAGCACATCACATTCTGGAGAAAGCACAATTTTTTTTCAAGTGGTCAGAGACCATGAATAATCTCTACAATGTGACTGACTATCTGTATGTTTGCCTTCACGTGCTGTAGCGCTAAGCCAAGTGACCACATCTCGGTGTCACATTGACACCTCGGATTCAGCATCCTCCCCATCTCCAGACACGTGACATGTTTACTGCTCATTTTCCAAACGGCCAGCAGCCGGGAGTCACCCCAAAGTTAGGACATGCCTTTGCTCGATGCGAGGTGACAGGGTCACAGCTACTGGACACTAAGCTTCCTTAGATCTCATTTTTAAATCTTTCGGTACCCAAAGGCCAAATGACAAGTTCCGGCAAAACTCTGAAAACACACACAGGAGATTCACCGTGGATAACACGGTCACCCACAAGTCACAGGTGTCCACCCTCTGCCATGGGAAGGAGTTTCCGTGGCTCAGTCCGTGAGACGTCGTTCACCTGGGAAGTGTAGGCGGATGTGACATCCAGCGTGTCATGCTCTGGGACACGTGGAAACCCCGATCCTCTCAAAGACAGACTGTGCGTTTAGTTTAGCTGCTGCTACTACCAGTCAGACTTAGTGCACCTACACCTAACCTGTCCCTAAGTCGCACTAAATGAGCGCCTAGCGGAAAGCTGTGAATCAAAAGTTTTTAGGTATTTTTTATCTAAACGGTGACACTTAGCATCCTCTTTTGATCACACACTGCAATATAACTCTCCGTTCCTTTATATTTTCACTCGTTCTTTTGCACCTTTGCGAGGATCTTTTTATAGAAATCGAAGCCCCTGGCCTATTAATGGCTTTGTCTTATCAATTTCTGCTTTTCACAATAGGAAGTAGACAGGTTATTTTGCCTTTTTTTTTTTTTTTTTTTTGATACACCTTCAGTTTCGAATCGTTTGTGAACATATAAGAAACCCCTGTCTTCGAGTTTCCGCCCGGCGGGTCCACGCCTGCTCCCGAGTGACACGCACACGCCCTGGGCAGCGGTCAGAAGGCACGGTGGTGGCCCCTCCCCCTCAGCATCTCCACCTGCACTTTCCCGACTGGAGCTACTTCTTGCCACGCATCTTCCTCCCGACTCAACTGCCAATCTGCTCTAGTTCTAAGTGATTTGATGCTACAGGGACCTAGTGAACGGCAATCAGACCTGAAGCGTAGATCCAGGCAAAGGGTCCCCATCCCGCAAACGTCCTTCGGGGGCCCCCCCCAGGCCCTCCCGCAGATGTCTGCTCTCGTGAAAACTACACATCTTCTGTGGAAACACTATATACAAGGATGCAATTAATTCCTTGACGATCGGTAAACAGGACTGAGAACTATTTTTGGGGGCAAAAGAAGAATGAACAGGTTGATCGTGTACCTCGAAGGAAGTGCAATTGTCTCATGTGGACAAAGTTTAAAAACTGTGTTTCGTGTATTTTCTACTGTTTTTAACGGAAGTTATAAAAATGTTTCCACCAAGTTATTTCTCTTTGTGTTTTAAGAATCCCAACCATCTCAGTGAGTTGAAAGAAGGGTGTTTATTAGCAGCTTTCTAATTAGTGCTATAGACCTGCATAAACCAGAGGACATCCAAGTAAACAAAACACCATCATGGTATGAAAGCAGTCGAGACCAAAAATCAAAATGTTCAGAGTCGAAAGGAGGCCTAAGATACACGAATTCCTATTTTAAAGTAAAACTGTCTTCGGAATAGAAATATTTTCAAAAACCATTTCATAGTTCAGTTACAATGTGTCCCTAACAGATGACGACTCTTCTCTTAGAAAGATTTAAGTAAAAGCTTTGATACAAAACCAAGGTCCAAAGTCCCGTGTCCCTTCATATGTAGATGTACCCATGGCATTACGTGTAGAGATTAAATTATTATACTTGTCACTAAATTCTTTATTAATTTTTAAATAAAAAAAAAAACAAAGGTAATGATTTGTATGGCTCTTCCACTTATTTCGTGGTTTCAGTAATTTGTGAAAAGAGGGTATAAGAAAATAAGAAAGAACGAACGTTCCAGCTGAAGAGACGAGGCTGCTGGGACGCATTTGTCCTGTCCCCTGCCTGGCTGAGGCGGGCGTGGGGCTGAGATCTGGCTGGGACTCCGCCCACCGGACCCTGCACAGGGCAGGCAGGGGCTGTGCCACCACCACCGGGAAGACAAGATGGCTTTTTAAGTAAACAGGGCACCATGAGGCTCAGAGCGGGCTCGCCTGACTGGTGTCTAATTTTTAAAGAAATTAGAGGGACCTCAGAGGGACGAGTGAACTCGTCAGCGTCCCCACAGCGGGTCCAGCCATGGCCCCGAAGAGGCAGCTTCTCTCTAGATCCTCCACCGAGTGGGTTCCGGCCTCGGGGCCCCCACTGTCTCTTACCAGCACCCCATTGGGCCCGGTGCCCTACCTCTCCGGTGGAGACCAGCCCGATGCCGACCCCTGCCCCGAGGGAGGGGTCCCGCCCCCTCTGCTGGCCTCTGGGAGCTCGGGACCCACTTGCAAGGATGTGAGGGGGACACTGCAGGCTGCACAAAAGCTCCCACTGTCCTTCCTAGCTCCTCGGGGAAAAGGAAGGGACAAGCCTGACTCGTGCGCAGAACGGGGGTGACACCCAGTGCACCACCGAGAGCAGCGGGGGGTGGGGGACACTCCGAGCCACGTGCTGTGATCACCCGTGAGCCACACACTGCTGCTGCCTCAGAGTCCTCGCTCATAAACCGCTAGCAACGGCGAAGCACACCGTGCAGGAGCCCGCCAGGCACTCTGGCAGTGTGTCGCTGGCCTCTGAGGACAGGGACCAGGACCTCTGCATGCACCCCTTTGACCTTAGAACCCCCGCCCCCAGCTCCGGCAGAGTATACATGAGGACGGAAGGAAGGTGTGGGCAAACCCTGCTACCCTGGATAGGGCCAAGGGCGTTGGCAGAAGCTTGCCACGCACCCTACGAGGTGGCGCAGGTGTCCGTGGCCACGGAGAGCCGAGGTGTGGCGTAAATGGACCGGCATCAGGCGGACCCCAATAGCAAACAGTGACAACGAGCACACCTCTCGGGGTGCCCCTGCAGGCATGGCACGCCGGAGGTACAGCAGCCCCCTACTCAGAACGCACAGCGTCCAGTGAAGGTGCTCGCTGTCCGCCTTCCGTAGGGGACCGCGAGGACAAACGGGAAGCACGAACCGAGCCCTGAGCTGGGCTGTCCCACCCCGTTGCAACAGCGGGGCGTGTCCGCCACGCCCGCCACTGGTGGGCTGATTTTCCAGGAGCATTTTTACCGGCAAATAACACTTGACTGGGTTACTGAGCGAGGCAGTGTCACCGGCGCAGTGTCACCTGAAGACCACAGCCGCCGCCTTCCACACGGATACATCTCCTTTCACCCAGGAAATCCCCACCGCTGGCACCTCTGGCCGGGGAAAGCGCACGACCCAGTCATTCACTGGAAGACAAGAGCTGCCGACTCAGAACGCACGTTCTGCTTTGGGGTCGGCGCTCACGGACCGGGCTCCCACGCGCACATGAGGAGGTCACGTGACAGCAGCGCCTCGCCCTTTACGCGGCTCGGCAGTTAAGTGAGGACACCTCTGCGGGGGCATCAGCGCGCACGAGCTGTGCGAGCCGCCTTCAGCTGGCACGGGCAGGGTTTTTACTTCCTCCGCAGTAAGTCCACGGCCAAGGACCAACCTCAAAACAAACCCAAGGGCCACAGAAGCCCGGGGAAGGCGGGAGAACGGCCGTGCCACCGGCAGACAAAGCCGAGCTCAAAGTCACCGCGGCGGACACGTGCCCCTGGGTCAGGGTGGCTCTGCGGGAGCCACGAGCTAAGTGGACTGACGCCCCGACGCACCGTCAGAGATGGTGTAGACGGCGCTCGTGGGCAAAACGCAGACGCTGCCCGCGCGAGACTGCCGTGGTGTGCTGCTTTCTTTCGCAGGCGAAGGTTAAGAATGGAATTTCTTCACGAGCACGTGCGTCCGTTGGAGTGACGGTCACAAAGCCAACGTTCAGGCGTGGAGACGTGTCTCCGGGAAAACGGCTGGTTACGAGTCTCAGTGAAAGGGGCTCCCTCCGCTGAAGACCGGCACTGTCACTCTGTCTTCTAGATGACCGAGCACGGCGACCTTAAGCCACCCAGGCTGGAAGAAAGCCCTGGCATCGTCCTCGCCAGTGACGCTGTCGTCACAGTGGAGCGCGCCCCACCCCGTCAGCGTCCCCAGCAGCTGGTGCCCAGAGTGCGAACAGAATCAGGAGGTCCCGGGGTCACAGGAACTGGATGAGGATCCCGGCGCCCGGCCGGTCCCCTGTCCTGGGACTGCTTCCGTGAGTTCCCCACGGGGGTCTCTGCTTAGAAGAGGCGGCACCTTCCTTTAGCGCATCGGGAATGTCCAGGCTTCCGGTGTGAGTCCAGGCCACAGAAGAATCTTTGCAGGTCCTTCACACTCGATTGCATTTGTAAAGGACCCGTTAACGGACGGTAAGCCCGATCGCTCGAAGGCAGCAGCAGCAGCTCAGGACACGGAAGGAATATCCCTACGTACGACTCATTCCCCCTGCTCCTGACCCCGCTCTGTGGACAAGGGGCTGTTCCGGCACAGACACGGGGTGGGGTCCCGCTCTGGCCGCCCGCCCTCAAGACAAGAGCACCTGAGCCGCCACGGCCACCTGCTCAGAACTTACCGAAGACGACGACGCTGCCCGATTTCAAAGACGAAGAGAAAAATAAAATCCGAAATCACACGATATAAAAATAAGCGCTTCGCTCGATGACGCGACAGCCCGAGACTACCCTGGGGTGAAGATCAGACAGCACCCTACCGGGGCGGCGAGGTTACCGCACCGCGTCCCCGTTGGGGCCTGCCGTAGGCCCCCACATGGTCTACGGCTCCGTACCTGCCGGATGGGATTCCATTCGTTAAAAAGGCACACGAATTCGGATCGTGTCAGTTTTATCGTGTACATGAGATATGTTCCAATATCCCATTTCAGACATAATGGGGAAAGGCATGAAATAAATTAAAACAAGTGACAGACAACAAACCGCACCGTGTTTTCACAGAACACCACAGATGCGGAGAAAAAGGACCACGGCGTATGTCACGGCCCCGCCGGTGACACGTGACGCCGCCGGTTCTCAACTGCCACACACACACAAACCGACAGGGACACTGTCAGAGCAGGACAGCTGTCCCTGTAACTCGTGCCGGTGCAAACAGAGGTCACACTTCTAGCACTACCGGTGACAACATCACGGAATAAATCGTTACGCGAAACACATCTACGCAAAACTGTGTAGCCTCTTGGAGTTTTTAAGTCCATTTTCAACCATTCCTTAGAATTTTTAAGCCAATTCATATCACACTATTTTCATTCCCTTTATGCAAAAAGTGAGTAAAAAGCACATTGAGATTGAAATCTCGGGGTTACAATGAAATGTTACGGCTCCCCCCAAACGGGCCTATACACCATTTTCCATGCTTTTTCCTCTCGAGGAGACCGCTGAGTAAGCTCTGTGTCCACCTCGTCAGGGGTGTTGTCCCTGGGTCGTCCTGTGGTCTACATTCACAGAGCGACGGAGGTGACGTCCCGTCCTCGTGCGACAAGCCGGGGGCGCAGCCAAGCACTGCGAGCAGGGGCAGCGTGGTGGTCCAACTGCTCTGTGGACATCGCACAGGCCCTCGTGTCTCCTGCACGGCCCCAGCATCCCAAGAAACACCTCGCGTTCGAGACGGCAAGTCCCCTCCCGAGAACACCTCAGCGCTGTCACTGCTCGTCGAGCAGTTACGGCTTACGCAGAATTTTTTGTCCGAGCCGCCTTCCACCGCAGCCTGGCCGGCCTTTAGAGGTGGAATGTGTGGGGTTTTTATGGAGACTGGAGATGCTGGAATCGGGAGGCGTCAGCTTAGGCCCTACATCCACTTCCGGCTTCTGGAGACTTCTGCCAGAGAAGGTCGGGGGTGGGGGGTGGGAAACGGGCCCCATGGGTGCGGTCGGCCCTGGGCCGCCGCCAAGTGCCCGGCAGGAGCCGGGCCGCAGCTGGGGAGGACCGAGTGCGGGTCCTGATGTCCCAGCTCGTGAGAACGTGCGCGGGCCCCGCCTCCCGCTGTCCCAAGGGGCCCTCGGCGCCCAGGCGCCTCCAGGCCCTTCAGGAGCCCCAGTGGGACCCTGCGACCCCAGGAGGCCGTGGCCCACGACACGACTGGGGGGGGAGCAGAGGTGCCTGCTCTGTGCCCGGCCGCCTCCCCGGGGAGGGGACACCCAGGAGCAGTTCAGAGCCCTCCCCATGACCTCCGGGGACACCCGGGGGCCGGCCTCACGATTCTCGGCCTCACGGAGGAGACCACGGCAGGCGCACTCTGCGCCCCCCTCTCCCCGCATGAACTGCGGGCTCTGACCGCGCGGACACATGCCGGGCCGAGCCCTTGCCCAGGGACGTGTGCCTTCATAGCGCCATCGTCCCACCACCTATGCTGACAGCCCACCGCTCACTCGCTGTGACCCCGAGTGCCACCGTGTCAACCCCAGTCTCTAATCCAGTCCATTCCAATGGGGGTCTTAACGGAATGACACAGGACTTAGCTCGACTCCGAGCCACACGTCATTCGTCCTACTTGGGGCCCTCTCACTCTCCCACGAAGCGACGGTGTCCCAAGGGAACCGCGGCACAGCCCCGAGGAGGCAGGGCCACCAGAGGCCGGGAGCACTCCCAGAGTCACCCCAGGACGTGCCCCGTGCGGCTCAGTCGCCCCCAAGTCTGACAAAGGTGCTTCATATAGGCCAGGCCCGGATGAAGTCATGCCTTAAAAAGGAAAATCTTATCACAGCACGTGCTGAACGCTGAGACAGAGAAGAGAGGACGACACCGGATGGACACACAGCAAGGCAGCGATGACGTCCCTTCTGTGCTCCCATCTGCAGTCACTCGAGACGGCAGCCTTTACGGCGACGCCGGCCACGGACACCAAAGCAAGCGCTGCACCCTCACCTTGCCGCCTGAGGGGGCCGAGTGTCACCTTCCTTAGTCCACTCCAAAAACCACACAGAGAAACACGGCCACACGCGGGGGACCCGTGCGCCAAACCTGACCGCCAGAGAAAGCTCTGACTGCGTTTTCTGCTCGTTGATGAGGGAAGTCATTATTTTTATTATTTTTTTAAAATGCCATCCCACAGACTTAGTGAAGTGGTAACAGGTATTAAAAAGGAAAGCAATTAAATGGGACCTACAGGTGCATTTATGGCCCAAGAACCCGAACTTCAGAATAACGGCTGTGAGAAGGAAAGCGATAAACTGGGGAAAAGTCCCCGTAATAAAAACCTGAAGACTGTCTCAAGCGCTCTTGGCAGTTTCGTAGGGAAAAAAAGGACCACTCCACGCTTCAGTGACGTGTAGGAGAGAAATGCCTACCGCACGTGAGCGCAGACAATAGAGCCGCTAACTCGGAGAACGCCTGAACTGCTTCTGAAGGTCCGTCGTAAAATTTTATTAATGGCATCGGAAATATGAAAATGCGGACAGAAACGGCCAGACACACGGACGCTTGGAAGAAAACACATCCCTGGCCAGAAGGAACGAGACAAGCAGAACAAAACGCTTCCGTCTCCGAAGGCCCGGCTCGCTCGCCCTCCGACCTTCCAACTCCTCCTTGACATCACGGAAAGCGACCAAGGCCCCGGCCCCGCTCGCTACGAGCGTTCCGTTTCAGAAGGAAGGAGGAGGTGCGGCTGGGCGCTCAGGTTCCCGAGCGCCAGGCTGGGGGCCGAGGCCACAGCGCGCCCCCCCGCCGTGTCAGCGAGCACTTACGATGAGCTCGGAGTCGCGGCCCATGGAGATGACGGTCCGGTTCACCGTGCGCAGGAGCTTCTCCATGATCATCTGCACGTGCCTCTGCGTCGGGCCCTGCGGGAGGACAGGCCGGTGAGCGCCGACCCCCGGGACCACCGCCAGCGCGCCAGCCCCGGGGGCGGTCGGTCACTGAGCCCGCGGACCCTCGCGGAGCCGACCGATGCGCCGCCGAGATGAAGCCCGGCCCCTGTCCCAGGCAGACGCCCTCACCGGGGGAAGTCAAGCCGGCGTGTTAATGACAGCCCATTAGTGACCGTTTGTGGAATAACCGCCGTAATGTAGTCTGAGCAAACCTCAAACGTAACAGCGAATCTGCTTAAACAACACGTGGGTGACCCCCGATGAGCCTGCCAGCGGGTCTGCCAGACACGTGGCCACCCGTGGAGGGCGGGCGGGTCCCCACCACGGTAACTTGGGGAAGCAGCGCGTGGATTGAGCATCATTTTAGCAGATGCCCTGAAATGCGCAAGGCCCGAGGATTTCCCGTCCGTGAAAACGTGCTCTCCCGTGTCGAGGCGGACGGACGGGATGCCTGATGCTGCTCCGTGAGCCTTTTTATCTCCATGAACCCCGGACCTGCTCCGAGTGCCCTGCAGGGACATTCGTACGGGGCCCGGCAGCCACCGCCTGCTCGGTCGGGTTTGGCCACACGGCCCTGGTACTCCCACCCTTTTCTCCGGTGAAAACAGGGAAAGCCGGGGCCTGGGCCCCTGGAGGCTGTTCTGCGGGCGAAGGCTCCCCAAGGCTGTCCAAGGCAATGGCACTGTCAGAGCAGCTGTGGCCATCGGCACTGCAGCCTCGCTGAAGGCGCCTCTGCCAGCGCACGGCCTGGGCCCCGAGAAGGAGCCAGGACCGGAAGGGAGGGGCCGGACGGGGTGGGGGTGTGCTCGCCGGGGGGTGTCTCGGGGGGGTGTCCGTGAAGACCGGGCCAGTCTGTCAGCGTTCAGAGAAGAGACGGGCCAGGCCCTGAACGCCCCTCCAGAGTCCCTGGGGAGCCAGCGACTCCGAGTGCGCACAGTGTGAGTGGTGGCCGCACTGGGGGTGCGGGGGGCCCTCCCACCTCTGCCTGCACTAACTTGTGATGGAGAAAACGAGTCAGCAGAAAAGGCACATGGCGTAGAAATGCAAAAAGCAATGCCATTAAAAAAAAAACAAACTAGCTAATACAGTGTGGAAAGAAATTATTACCCACTGAGGGTGAAACCAGGGGCAAGAGGCAGAAAGCTGCTCTTCCCAGAACTCTGAGAAGCACCACTGACAACAACAAATGTGCACATGCTCCTTAATAAAATCAGAATTGGAAGAAAAAAATGTAAGTAATTCGTCTCCATTGTTTTTCTTTCTAATTTTTAACATCAAAGCCTTTGTCTGACCTTCAGGATCAAAATCTAAGTCTTTCAGATTTAGCTGCGAGGCATTTGGCTGAGAAGTCACAGGATATAAAGTTAAAGATACTTTCTTATGGGGAAGAATAAACATAATAATCTAATCAGCACACTTTATATACAAATCAAGATAGTTTGAGGGTGCCATTCCACACAGAGGAGGGGAGAGGTGGCCCCCACACTGAAGGCCGGCTGCCTTCGAGGGAGTCAGATGCGCTGTTGAACCCCGAGGCTGCGGCTGATGGGACTCCCACGACGCCACCCCCTCCCCCGGGGACCTCGCAGGCGGCCCCTACTCACCACGTCCCTCCGGTACAGCACCTCCAGGATGTCGCTGAGCAGCTGGCAGCAGGCCTCCAGGTCCTCCTGTCTCTCCAGGTGGTACTTGAGCTGGTCCGTCACCACGGGGAGCAGGATCTCTCTGCAATCTGCGGGGACACCGGGCCGCCAGTGAGCGGGAGACCCACCGAGGGGCAGCTCGTGCCCGCGAGAAGCCTGTCGTCCTAGCAGGTCGCACTGTCCTCAAGCACGCTGCATTCGCCGTCTGGCAGCTGACGTGTGGACAGGGTCAGGTGACCGGGCCCTGAGGAAGCTGCTTGTGTGGCTGTGCAGGTAATTCACGCACAAACACGCATGTGCATGAACCCGTCTGCGCACCTCTGTGTAAACGTGTGAGTCTCGGGCACGCGGAGGTCCCCCCCGACCCACGAGGTTGCCTTCTGCGGCTCCCGTTACCTCCACTCGACCGTGGCCCAAGAGAGTGAATGGGGAACTCCAGAAATGCACGATCCACTCATTCTAAGTCGCGGGCTCTTCTGAGCAGCCTGATGAAATCCCGCACCCCGCGGCTCTGTCCCCACGAGACGTGCGTCGCCCAGCTGTCCAGAGCGTCCGTGCGGGACACACAGGACGACAAGTCGCTGAGGGGGAGGGGACCCCACGCATGTGACTCGTCATGGTGTACCATCACACTGTCGGTACTCGTCGCTGTCCCATCTCTCACCGTGCCAACCCACAGACGGACCGCGGGCGTGCAGCACGCACAGGGCCGGGCAGTGCACACGGCGTCTGGCACGGTCCACGGTCTCGGGCGTCCCTGGGGGGGGGGCACCTGGAGCGCATCCGCCCTGGATAAGGGGGCGACTGTGCACCCACATAAACACACGTGTCGCACCGCGTGCACACAGATGCAAACACAACACACGCTGGGTCAAACCTCACTCTGTGTGCCTACAAATGGGGTGATCTACGACTCTGGAGGGAGCGCTTCCCGCAGACACGGGGTGAGTTGCGGCTGCTCACGCGGACCCAGGAGAACCTGGGCGTTTCCGTCCGCAGCACCCCCTGCCACTGCCCCACTGTGCCAGCCTGCTCGCTCCCCACTTGGTCTTTGCTCACCCAGGGACAACTGTCTGCTGGGGCCATGGGCAGAGGGCGGAGAGCTCACGCTCCAAAGTGACACCGTCTGACCTCGAAACCTGCTGGCTTCCCAGCAAGACCATGGTGGGGCGCCTCTGTGAGCCTCAGGGCCCCCATCTCTAATGTGGGTGCAGTGCCAGGACGCCAGTGCAACACGAAGATGGAGCGACAGGTGCGGACGGGGCGCACGTGGCTGTCGTCACCCAGGCCAAGAGGAGTCAGGTGGCCCATGTGCGACAGCAGGAATGCGGGGACTGGACTGGCCCTGCCAGGTGGCGATGTGACCCCTCCCACGGCCAGGAGGCATGGCCGTGACAACGGGGCCGGGCGTAGGTCAAAGCTGAGGGACGTGTGGGTCTTCTCGTTTTCCGGACAGGAGCAGAGGAACGGAGGTGCAGAAAATTAAAGAACAAGGAAACAGACACCAGCGAGAGCAAAGATGAGATGCAATGGCCAGTGGTCTCTTCCGGCTGGGAAGTCCCAGGGAGGGCGGCGGCGCCCGCCCCGCACCGCGAACACGCCCGGCCACAGCCCATCCTCAGACACGCAGAGCGCAACGGGGACGGCAGCAGAGCTCTGAAACATTAAACACGCTCGGCCGGCTCTTAAGATTTTACATTCTAGGACGTGCAGCATTAATGAGACGTAAAAGCATGTTTTGCATTAATGTTTCCTGACATTTTTAATATAAGAAAAAAAAGCAAAACGAGCATGCGGCGTTGGAACGGTTCCTGTAGGTAAGCGGTGACCCAGTTAGAGCACTCTGCAGGGACGGCGGGTGACGGAGGCCCGGGGGCGGGACGGGAGGGGGCGCAGACAGGGAGACAGACGCAGGAGGCAGAGGTGGCGCGGCCTCTGCTGCATGCATTCCAGGGGGCCTGCATGTAGGAGGCTCATGCTCCGAATTCTCTGAACCCTGTTTTGATAACATTCCCTGGGAAAGCACTGACAACGACTATTTATTCAGAGTTCTGTCCGGTGGGTACGCAAACCCCCCGACTTCCTATGGTGGCCACTGGTGCTCAGGCAGAGGTCACATGTGGGCCCAGGCCAGCCTTGCTGACCATCATGGCGGGGACCGGTGGGGGTTGGGGCTCCAGAGCACGGCATAGGTGGAAGGTGCCTCCTGTGGGGGCCAGGATGGTCCCTCCACATCGACGCTCCTGGACGTCAGGGGCCCTCATGAGGCCCCGTCTTCTCACCCAGCGCTTCCTGTGACGCCACTGGACGAACCCGGGCCCCCCGGGAGAGCACCTTGGACTCACGGGGGAAGTGCTCCCGGGAGCTGGACGTGCTGTCGGCGCGGGAGGGTGCACGGCTTCGGACAGGTGCCCAAGGGCAAGGAAATGACCTCGGGGTGGCATGCCCCCAGCCCAGGGCTCAGCTGTTTGTGGCCCAGCCTCTCGTGATAACGAACAACATGCATTTTGGAGACCTCACTGCCATTTTGTCACGTTTAAAGAAGTCATCCTCTTTGCCCCTTGAGAACATAAAAACCCACATGTTTGAATTCTGCAGACAGGCCGGTAAACACGACCTGGACGCTTTCTGAATCCCCCCGACTGGTGGCTGGTCAAGGTCCAGTGTGGGAGTGGGGACCGACACACCTCACACAGAGGATGGAACGAGACGGCCCCGGTGAAGGCCTCAGTGCAGGGGACCCACACCTGCCAGCCCCGAGGCAGAGCTCCGGCCCCCGACCGCACACGCAGCACAGGACAAGGCCAGCGGCAGGGGCAGGGGCAGGGGCAGGGGCAGGGGCAGCGGCAGCGGCAGGGGCAGCAGGTCCCAGGCTTCTGCTTTGTAAAGGGCGCGCTGGCCACACCAGGCATCTCGTGCAGGCCCCCGCTACAGAGCGGCTCAGGGAGAGCACCCTTCGGAGAATGCCCAGGATCCCAAAGAAGAAAAGCACCGAGCCACAGTCCCTTAGAGGGGCTGGGACGGGCAGCGGGACCCAGCAGAGCCCGCTGAGCGACCTGACACAGACGGACCTCGGGTGCCCAGCTCTCAGCGCCCCAGGAATGACTGGTCCCCAGACTCGTGCTGGGGGGCGACCTCCCTGAGAGCAGCGGTCTCGTTCTCATCAGCGGGGGCATCGCTGCACGTAAGCCAAGACCCGATGTAGGGGCGGTGCGTGCGTGTGTGTGCACAGCGTGCACGGTCACGATGAAGGGGTGGGTATGTGCGTGTGTGTGCAGCGTGCACGGTCACAATGAAGGGTATGTGCGTGTGTGTGTGCAGCGTGCACGGTCATGATGAAGGGTGTGTGTGTCCAGATAAAAAATCTAGGGCTTGGAAGAATGTACACTGTACATACACTCAACAGACATACACACAACACACACGTGCACGCACACACCACATATACTCATATACACCACACACATACAACACACACTCTCACGCACACCACACACAATATACATACACGCTCACACACCACACACACACAGCACGCACGTCACACGCGTGCAGGCGTGCGCGCACACACCTGCAGTGAACCACTTTAAGCATGAGAGGCTGTCCCTGGCGGGCAAGGAGGAGGCGTCTCCTGTCACACGATGACGCCCAGCTCAGCATCCTGAATGCCCTTCCCGTCCCTCCCCACGAACAGAATGTCACTTCTCCACGACGAGATGCATCAGCGATCCCTTCAGGCACCAAACAGATGGCCTGGGACTCTGACAACCGAGAACAGAACGACAACGAGCCTTGTACGGGGTACACTGCCCGCAGACAACCATCTGGAAAACAGCTGCCGCGGACACTGGCCGGAAGTCCAGGGCCGGGGGCGCTCTGGGAGAACTGAGGGGAGGGCTCCGACCGCAGGGGGGTCCGGTGTGCCCGCACACGGAAGGACGTGACCGCGTCCGGCCTGCTCCTGCCCTGCTCCGACCTCGGGCAAGCTACTCAGACTCCCCAAGCTAGAGCCCTCGTGTCCCTCACCTGCAGAAGGAGGGGGCGGCTGGCCACCTCTCGGGGCACAGTGAGAAGGAAACGGCGTAACCCGTGTATGTGGCAAAGAGCGAGCG